>CAUYLG010009641.1:0-32219 GCA_963573385.1 Cacajao melanocephalus
GTGGGGACGGGACCAGCCGAGCCGGAGTCGTCCCGTATACTCCGCGCCGAGAAGCGCCGTGCTGGGGCGCCGGCAAAATAGCCGCGCCGGCCAAAAAAGTCGCGCTGGCGACCCGTGTGGCTCCTCCGCCGGGAATCTCCTACTCTGTGGGCAACAAAAATTCGTCTGAAAGTGCGGCGTCCACTCGCTCTCTGCGCTTTCACTGGGAGCTACAATCCTGAGCTGTTGTTAATCGGCCATCTTGGATCTCTCGAGCTTTTCTTTTTACAAACAATACACAATGGTAATTGCTATGGTCCCAATTTTGTGTGTCTTCCAAAATTCATATGTTAAAGCCTCACCCCAAGGTAATGGTACTGGGAGAAGGGACCTTTGGGAGGTGATTAGGTCATGAAGGCCAAGTCCTCATGAATGGAATTAGTGCCTTTATAAAAGAGGCCTGAGGGAACGTGTTTACACCTTCACACCAGGTGAGGACACGTACAAGGCGCCCTCATGACAACAAATATGCCAGTGCCTTGACCTTGGACTTATCAGCCTGCTGAACTGTGAGAAATGAATTTCTATTGTTTAAAAGCCACTCAGCCTGTGGTATTTGGTGATAGCAGCCTGAGCAGACTAAGATAATCATAATTCCTAAGACAGAAATTACCTCCCGTGTGACCTGTCCCACCTTGTGACTTATCCCTAAATCACAAATTGCCTGCATGTGGCATCCCACATCTTGGCTTCCCTCCTGCAGCATGTGGAAGAAGCCGCTGCATTATTTTCTTGGGGAGACTATTGTTTTGTCCCTGCCCTTGCAGTTACTTCTTTTGTCCTACCAAGATGTCTGAATTATTGTATTTTAATAATTACATTTGAAAACTTAGCTAGTCCTTGTGCCTTTGTAGATAATTTTGTGCCAGTTTGGGAGCATTATGGTTTGCTGTTTAGATTTGCAAACTCTCCTCTTCCCCAGATCTAGGAGAAACTTCTTCCATTGTATCTTTCAACATACCCATGTTCCCTACACAGGGTCCCAGTGCATGGACAACAATGACCTTTGTATTAGGTGTGCCAGCTCTCCACTCATGTTAGCTTCTAACTGCATTCGTCAACTTGCCTTTTCCCTTCTGCATTCATGGGGAAAGCCTCATACCTTTCCTGTTCATAAATGACTTGGCTTTGCAGCAAGTCTATTATACTCCTTGGTATTTCATTAATCAAGTATGCATCAGGGATGTTTTGATCCAAAATTTTTATCTCAGCTGCCTCTTTCCTTCTGGAATAGATCTTTACATACACAATTTTATATTACATTTTCCTCACATCACTTTTTCTTCTTTTAATTATTTAACCATTCCTCTATTATGTTGCAGTGTAACTGTGTAAAATACCATCATTTTTTCCATATGCTCATGCTTAACATGGGCAGTTCTGTCTTGGTAAATTTTTCTGTCCAGATTCAGTGAAGTTGGGTTTTCCCAGGGCCCTTCTCCACCTTCTCTGAGACCTGGCTCTCTTCCTCATTGAAATATAGGGTTTCTCTGAGATTTCCCTGGGCTTTCTGGGTTTTCTGAGGTCTCTGCATCAGGAAGGTGTTGATGTGGGTGGCCGGGCTGGGTTGGTTTGGGGTTTTCTGCATCAGGAGGGTGCAGGGGTGCATGGCTGGGCCGTTCTAGCATTCTTAAGGCTTCCTTCACTGTCTCGCATCCAGCTTCTTGCAGCCTGCTGGGTCAGAAACACCATCAGCACTTCTCTTCTAGTACAAGATACCTCGAGCTTCTAATAGTTCTTTCTACCCAACCTCAGTTGTCTTTAGGGAGAGAGAGGTTGCTGGGCGTGTTTCCCTACGCAGCTTCTCTCACCTCTCTCCAGCATGACCTTAGATCTACTTGGAGCAGAAGACTGGAAAGGCTATGGAAGCAGACTGGGGGCCCAGAGATAGGCCCACAAAGGCTGCAGTGGTTTTACTTTCTTCTTTCCTTGTCCTATTCTCCAATTTCCTGCTGACAGAGAACTTCTCTGTACATTTTCTCTCTGACTAATTGCTATTTAATTTTAGGAGAAAATTACCTCTGCTTTTGTGACCTTTCTGCTTTTACTCATCTGTTCTGATGGGAAATGACAAGGGTTGGGGAAGTTTGCCCTGTGTGGACGTTTTCTGCGGCATTCTCAGCCTGCCCGAGCAACACCTACATGGCATTCCTCCAAGTTGCGAGTTATTCATAATTTTCCACCCTCAGAATTTTGCTTCTAAGCTCTCCTCTGTGGTGGTCCCTTCAAATGCAGAGTTGAGACTGTGGTAAGACATTAAGCAAGCCTCAGGGAATTCCTGAAAATCTCTGCCTTTCTACATGTGGCACAGATACCCTTTCTTTTGCTAAGTTGCTATTGTAGGGACTGGCTTCTAATTTTTCTGATTTTCCATTCTTTGTTTTAGGTTTTGTGAGATGTAGATTTAGATTTCTCACTTCATTCCATCATCTTAAACTTGAAGTCCCTAAATTTGGCTTTCAGAGAGTCACAAGAGGACATTCTTCCCCACGACATTAGGTGTCTCAAGACTGCAGCTCTTTCTCTGCCTCCATTATGGACTTCATACTGAGGGGATTTGGCAGAAAACGCAACCCAACTGACACCTCCCAAAGCACGTGTAATTTTAGAGACACCACTGAACAGATTTATTACTCCCACATCGTTATGTTGTCTTATTTCAACCTGTGCTGTTGTTAAATTGTCAAAAAATCAAAATGCTTAAATTATGTATTTTAAAGGAATTGAATAAAGTTAAATAACGCTATAGAAGAATAGACAAGATGGTGTGGATTCCAGAAACAATGCTGCAGAAGACCAAAGGGTCACCCACCCAAATGCCTGGAAGGGTCAGTAGCCCAATTGACACTTATAAGTGACCAGGTACAAAGCAAAAAGTAGGGGTAGGGAAGTGTGATGAATTGCAATGCATATGCTGCCCCTAAAAGCATTCATACCAAACTCATTTCTAATCACCCGTGTGGGTTAAGGTTTGAAGGAGCCAACTTCATGCCCTGGGTAAGGCTCCCACAATTATGTGGCTGATAGTTTTGATAATATATCTCTCAAAACAATTTCTTGTATAGCTAGCTAGATGATAACATCATGTATCATACACATGCATTTTAACCACAAATTTATTGAAAAAATCACTTTTTAATCCATAATCATTTTCTTAGGCTTTGTATGTATTAATTGATTTAATATCAATAACTAATTTTTTATCTGCTCCTGGGAAGAGGTGTGGTTTCCCCTTTGTTTTGAAAACGCTATTGGGGATAAGTGGAGGTTTTGGAAACAACACACCGAGAAGCTTCTGACTCAAGTCTCTCCTTGGTGATGAAGGACTTGTCCTGTCCCCAAGGAGGCTGGCAATATGGTCAAAGTAGTTCCTTGTCCAGAGATTCCCATATAGACATTCACCAAAGGCACTGTTAATAGATGTGCAAATAAAATTCAAACTATAAAAGGAATAAATGGGCCTAGAGGGAGAAGAAAAGAGAAAAAAGATATGCTTTAAAGAATTTTCTTTAAACCTGGAAATGCTTTGGTTCACCAGGTTAGTTTTGTCTTCTACAAACAAAATACAACAAAATAGCTATTATCCTTTATTAGGTGTGAACAGTGGGCCTGTTTGTCACATTGTATTAGTCTGTTCTCACATTGCTCTAAAGAACTACCTGATTAGCCAAGCATGGTGGCACACACCTGTAGTCCCTGCTACTTGGGAGGCTGACATTGGAGGATTGCTTGAGCCTGGGAGGTGAACGTTGCAGTGAGCTGAGATCATGCCACTGCACTCCAGCCTGGGAGACAGAGCCAGACCCTGTCTCCAACAACAAAAACTACCTGAGACTGAGTAATCAATCTATAAAGAAAAGAGGTCAAATTGACTCACATTGTACAGGCTATACTGGAAGCATGGCTGGGGAGGCTTCGGGAAACTTACAATAATAGAGAAAGCCAAAGGGAAAGCAGGTACATCTTACATGGCCAGAGAAGGAGGAAGAGAACAAAGGGAAAGATGCTATACACTTTTATAAACAACATATCTTGTGAGAACTCACTCGCTGTTATGAGAACATCAAGGGGGAAATCCACCCCCATGATCCCATCACCTGCCACAAGGCCCCTCTTCCAATGTTGGGAATTACAATTTGAGATTTGAGCAGGGACACAGACCCAAACCATATCACACATTAATCATTTTATTTAATGCTTATTTTCAGCTAGAAAATGAGGAGTTGAGATCCTCATTGCACACAAGGCAACTGAGGCTGAAGCATAGTAAGTTCATTCCTTCACTCTGTGCCAGTCACCGGCCACTGTGTACTGGGTGCCTCTACTACCTAGCTGGGTATAACACTGATTTGATCCTTCAATTAAAATTTTTGGTTGATGAAGAATATAGCTAATAAGCAGCAGAGGCACTATTCAAACATAGGACAGTCTGACTGATCAAAACAGTGATCAGATGGGTGTGGTGGTTCACGTCCATAATCCCAGCATTTTGGAAGGCTAAGGCATTTGGAAGGCTAAGAGGATTGCTTGAGCCCAGGAGTTCAAGATCAGCCTGGGCAACACAGTGAGACCCCTATCTCTGCAAAAACTACAAAAAATTTGCCAGGCATGGTGGTACATGCCTGTAGTCCCAGCTACTTGAGAGACTGAGGCGGGAGGATCCCTTGAGCCCAGGAGATTGAGGCAGCAGTGAGCCAAAGTCATGCCACTGTACTCCAGCTTGGAGCTCAGAGTGAGATCCTGCCTCAACATGAAAACAAATACAAAACTGTGATCTTGTGATAGTGCCTGGATGTTTCTCCCAAATTCTTTACAGGTTGTCTCCATGAATTTTCCTTCAGGCTCCAATATTGGGTAATGATAGGTCATCATAATCATACAGATGCCAATAGACCTGGACCTCTCCTTCCCAGCAAATCATCAGGTTAATTTTGGAAAATGCTCACAGATGAGTTGCTTTCTGTCTGTAATAAACTATACTTATGTATAAGGTTTATTCACAAAGGACTTAGCCTAATGGCCAAACATGTTTGATTTTCAAACCCTAAGACTGTAGTTGCTGTGTTGTTTGCAAAGATCCACTTCTGCAATAAAAGACAAGTGGCCAGTTAAATGGGCAGCCTGCACCATGAGCAAAGCCTAGATACACGAGTAAGTCATCTGTGAGGCACGGCTGACAATGCTAGAGGAGAGGATGTGTACCTGTGAGCACAGAGGTAGCAGGACCCCAGGCAGTACATACCCATGGTACACTAAATATAGACAGTACATGCAGCATCGAATATTCATGAGATCTTAAACCAGCCAATCCTTGGTGACACCTACCGTGCCCTCAGGTGTTCTTGGAAAGCAGCGCAAGTAAAATCCAGAGCTGCTTGTTGGATTAAATGGCAGCTACATCTCTGGCCGGGAGTTCTTGCCCTGCCTCTCGCTGGTAGAGAGAGTGTGTATGCTGGCTCCAGGCACCCACCCCATCTGTTTGCCCCTTGGTTCAAATCTCAACTTTGGTCCTTGTAAACATATCATTTGATGAAAAGGCTGATGATTTGGAGAGAAAGGGAAAGAGGGAGAGAGAAAAAGGGAGGGAGCATATGGTTATTGCATAACCCAGGATTGAGACAGTGCAGCCATTCCCCACGCCTTGCATTCCACCCGTGGTGTTAAGCTCCCTGTGGCTTGCCCCTGGCATCTCACGTATGTTTTGAGTGGACTGGATAGCCGTGGGATTTGAGCACTGTAGTTTGGTTTCTGAGTCATTGGCTCTGTGACCCTTGGGAGACCCTGCTGGTGGTACCCTTAGAGAATTTCATGACATCCATGTAATTTCTTAGACAGCAAACCCAGCATTTTCTCCATGCCTTTCAAACATGCCAAATGAAACTCCTTTATTTTTGCTGAGCATCGGTGAATCAATGACCATTAAATATTGCTTCTCTCTTTCCCTGCAACCGGGCATTACATCTTTAGCTTAAAACTATTTATTGAGCTCATCACATGTATGAGACATTGTGCTGGATTCTGGAAATAAGCCGGGCAGATTTCCCAGAGCTTATGACCAAATGTGGAGAAAAATAGGACCTTCCTATCACGCTTGAGGTAAACTCCAAACTCCTCCTACAATAGTCTGGCCCAGCCCCTCTGACTCCAGGTCCTCTGGCTCTGAATCTCACTCACCTGGCTCTATTCCCAAGCCTCCTTCTCTTCCTCCTTTGTGCTGTTCCTGCAAGCAGTTTTGTGCCACAGGACTTTGGGTTGAGACTTCCTCTCCCTGTGGTGCTCTGACTGGGATCTTCTCATGGCCCACAACTTTATTCTTCAGGTGTTGACACTGAGCAATGGGCTTGCTGCCCAATATGCATAACAGCCAGTATTATGGCACTGGCTTTTGAGAGAAGAAAGGGCTGTATTGCTAGTCACCTGGTAAGAAGAGAGGAGGCAATGCTCAAATCTCTCCCTGATCTGGGGTCTGAGGACAGGTTTTATAGGCAGAGGGTTGCTATGCAGGAGACAGGGAAATGCAATACGGCATGATCTGACTGGCTCATGCAAGGAGGTGATGCTGAGTCCGTGGCTGGCTCTTTGAGTCTGTATTGCAGCCAAACAGAGTACCCTTCATTCTTTGATTTTGTTCACATTTCTTGATCTGAACACTTTGGTTTGGCCTGTGGTTGCCATTTTCATTCCTGCTGGCTCTGGGGCCACGAATTGGGCACACTTGGTTCATCTGAGCACGCTCAGTTTATATGGCCTGCAACCTGGGGCACTGGCTTTTCAGACTCATTGCACTTACTACTTTGTTATTTTGTTACTGACAAAGTAGAATTCAACAGAACTGATTCTGTGGTTGCATGTGTGATCAAATGCTTCACCTCAAAGAAGTCATTCCCTGACTACTGCAGCTAAGATAGCCCCTTGTTCCATCTTTTTCCTCCATTTACCTGTTTTTCTTTGTTCATGGAACTTTTTACAGTCTGAAATGATGGTGCTTCTTCATCTGTTTACCTTTATCTTCTCACATAAAGTTACCTTCTGGGGCAGGCACTTTGTCTTGTTAGCCTTGCAGTCCCTTACTGGAATGACCACCATAAAAAAAGCACTTGATGTCTACTTGACCAATGGGATGAATAAGTAACAGCGCCACTTAGAAATGCATTTGTCTGCAAGTTCCAGAAAACACATTCACAGAGACTAAAACACATATTTTTTTTCTTTATATAATAAAAATTTAGAGAGAGGTTTTTGTGACATGGGTCAGTTCAGTGGCTGAAAAATATAATTTCTGATTTTGCCAGTCTCCCAGTTTTCCTCTGGTAATCTCAATATATATTAGTTGCACGTTTTATCTATTTCTGCATGAAAACCACTCCAAATGTTGGTGGCTGAATTCAGATTTCCTCTGCGCATGCAAAGATCTTCAGGGTTGTCCTGTGACTCTTCATAAATGGTGCTGATTTTAACAAATATGGTCTAAGCACAACAGTTTAGGAGTCACTGGGATAAGTGACTTCCAATGTATGCTTTGCCTTGACCACAATTTGTTAACAGTTTTCAAAAGTTTTTAAAATTCAACATCTAAAGTTTGAGAGCTATTCCACATTGGTCAAGTTGATTGTTGACTTTGCCAATGGATGATCTCAGCTTAAGATTAGAGCTTTAAATACCAATATTGCAAACAAACTTTTAAAAAGAAGAAAAAGTGGTTTAACGCAACAATATATCCCCCTAGTTCTTTGAGTTGACTTCAGCTGGGATGCTCTGCCTTGGAATCTCTCATGCAGTTGCCGTATTTAGAAGAAATATATTTGAATATAGGAAGACACAACTAAAGAAGTTGAAAGGGTTTGCTCTATCTCTTTGATATGTTGAAATAGCATAACTTATGATACGCAATTATAAAATATCTTGTCTTTTAAAATTTATTTTCTGGAACAAGTTTTTCTCCTGCCTTTGATGAAAACTTGAGCAGGCCCACAAATTTGTTCTTTTTTGGGTAACATGAAATCCTCTGATCAATAATTAACGTTGTCAGTAACATGTAACTAAAGCATTGAACGCTTGCTGCTGATAGGGCAATTCAGTCTTTCTGGGAATGAGGTCAGGTTCATTCTCTCTGTAATAATTTAGAGCTTCTACTTTTCTTTGGAGATGGGAAAGAGCAAGAGAAATTTTTCCCTAATTGGTCTTGTCATTATCTGTGCTCAGGCCTTGTGTCTGGCAGGTGTTTTAAATTAACTTCATCTCTAATGAGTGTTTTTAATGGTTCTTCAAAGTGACTTGTTTGATACATAACAAAGCATCTCGGAATATAATAACTTAACCACAATTTAATCATTTCTCATAGTTTGTGGGTCAGGAATTTGGGCCACAAACACCATGATGACTCCTCAGTTCATGTGGCGTAGATTGGGGTCAATCTGTATTTGCCAGATCACAGGTACTGAATCTCAGGCCTCTGTTTGAGAGATGCACACTCCTGCTTTTCACTTGCTCCTTTCTGAGACTCTAAACATTCTGCAGTATCTCTCTGCTAAAATCTGATTTCCCTTTCCTCTGACCCCCATGAGCAGGACCTATAATCACCTGAACTGGCGCTCTTCTCCCACCTGGACAGAACACGGGTCCAGAGGAAACATTCAGGAAACTTTTGCCTGGCAGTTTTCCCAGTGCAACTGTTACAGGAAAGGGGTCTCAATCCAGACCCCAAGAGAGTGTTCTTAAACCTTGTGCAAGAAAGAATTCAGGGTGAGTTCACAGTAAAGTGAAAGCAAGTTTACTAGGAAAGTAAGAGAATAAAAAAATGGCTACTCCATAGACAGAGGAGCCCGCAGGGCTGCTAGTTGCTCATTTTTATGGTTATTTGTTGATTACATGCTAAACGAGGGGTGGATTATTCATGCCTCCTCTTTTTTAGACCATATAGGGTAACTTCCTGGTGTTGCCATGGCATTTGTAAACTATCGTGGCACTGGTGGGAGTGTAGCAGTGAGGACAACCGAAGGTCACTCTAGTGCCCATCTTGGTTTTGGTGGGTTTTAGCCAGCTTTTTTACTCCAGCTTGTTTTATCAGCAAAGTCTTTATGACCTGTGTCTTGTGCCAACCTCCTATCTCATCCTGTGACTGAGAATGCCTTAACCATCTGGGAATGCAGCCCAGTAGGTCTCAGCCTCATTTTACCCAGCCCCTACTCAAGATGGAGTCACTCTGGTTCAAATGACTCTGACACAACCACTTCCCCTTGGCTCATCCATTGGCCACTCTCCAGACTTTCTCTTAACTCTTCAGATTTTTCATGCTGGAGTCAGACACCAATTGCAAAAAATTATTAAGCTAGAAGGAAGGGGCAAGCCCTGACTCCATATCTGAACTGGGAGGAGGGGAAACCCCAGTTCTGCTCTAAAATTCTTTTCCTGCTCTGAATTCTTTCCTGTGCAGCGTGCCCACCCTCTTGCATAGGAGGAAGTGGTAAGCTAAGGATAGAAATGCATGGTTCCTAGCGCACCAAATTTGCAACTTTTTCATGTTGGCATTGCTTTAAAATGATGCATATACTGTCTTCATGCCTCAGCACAAGCAGAGACAAGAAAATTCTTGTTCAGTTTTTATTAGTGTTTTTTTTTTAAATTGTGTGCATGGTTGCTTCAATAAAATTCAAACTAATAAGAAAAAAACATAGCTTTGTTTTATAGTCCTGGCTTGGTTAACACAAGGACATTTGGGCCACATAAATGCATACCACTTTTTTATAACCTCCTTAGCTCACATTTAACATACACTTTGGGGCTGCACTGCCCATAAATAAACAACACATTGTAAGTTGAGGATGTAGCCTTTGGAGCAAGATATACTAGGATTGGATTATCATGTCCGGCACTACTAGCTTTGTAATCCTGGATTCTACAATTTCTTTTAACTTTCTCAGCCTTGCTTATCTCATATGTAATACTGAAAAAGTAACATATGCTTCATAAGGATTAAATGAGACAGATATGAAAATACCCTTGTGCTTGATGCTTCTAAATGGGGCAATAATGATAATTAGTGATTATATTTAATTAACTTTTCACACATTATCAGTTAGAAACTGCTTTTAAAATCTCACTGGAAATTAACTTGTTTCAAATGCAGCGATATGTCATTTTATCATATTTCACATGAAATTTCATTGTTGGCAATTTTATCACTGTGGAATTAATTAGGTGTTTTGTGTTGAGTTGCCCAATGTGTCTATCAAACTCATTTAATTTATATTTTATCGGTATCATTTTCCTAGTAAAAGCAAGAGGAACTTGTTTTTGAGGGGACTTATGCAGTTTTTAAACATTAAAAGATCACATTAGCAAAAGTAGTTCAACCTGTTTAATTTTTCAAACCTCACAGCCAAAAAAAATCACAATTCTGCAATATCACTATGACTCATCATCAGTTGACAAAATACAAGGAAGCAATAAAGAGTTTTGCACTTAAAATAGTAGTGATTTTTGTATCCAGTGGCTTTAAGTCCATCCAAGAGAACATGCTGGGTTTGTGAAATATGGTCACTGTAGTATAGACAAGACTTCCCATATGACAAAGTGTAATAACCTGTGTGGGCCTCAGTTGCCTTCCATTCAAGGAGTGGTTGGCATAGCAGAAGATCTTTAAGGCCAAATGATGAGTCCATTCATTAATTTTTGACTCACCTATTTATTTAATCAAAAGAGATTGGTGCCAGCATGTTCTAGTGGAAAAGGCTTGGCTCTGTGGTAGACAGACTTGAATTTTAATTCCGTCTCCACTATATATTTGTTGTGTAACCTTAACAGGGCATTTTTTTCCCCACTCTGAATCTCAGTTTTCTTTTTGTAAACTGGGCCACTATTACTCTGAGGTTGCAAAGAGAAGAGTGTGAGATATCAGTGGTTCCCACAGGAGGCAATACAACCTCTTCAGGGAATTTTGGAAATTTTCGGAGCATTTAGAGAATGAGGACTGGAACTTTAGTCCCAGAGCACCCCTCTGTCTATGGAGTAGCCATTCTTTCCTAATAAAGTTGCTTTCACTTTACTATATACTTGCCCTGAATTCTTTCTTGTGTGAGATCCAGAAACCCTCTCTTGGGGTCTGGACCAGGACCCCTTTCTTGTAACAATTTGACAAAAGTAATAATATAACTAAAATACTGAAGGCATTTTTGGATCAGAAAGAAAATATTTCATTCCTTATTAGGTAAAACTAATGTAAAAAATTAATGTAAAATATTGCAAACTATGCAATACTAGAGAACAATTATTATATTAGCTATATGAGTGATTATTAATATTAAAATGGAAATAAATTCAAAGGTGATAATTGTTTTTCAAAAAGTGACTTTCATGCTTCAAAAAAATTTTGAGGTGGACAAAGATTTAAATACAACTTTATAATGTACTGCAGTTTAGTAAATTTGCATTGTAAGTGAAGAAAAAGAAACACCTCAGGTGATAATGAAGGTTTACCACTTGCTTATGTTAAATTTGTAAGGGATGAAAAGCCACATAGGAAATATTACTTTCAAAATTACTGACAATGAATATAAACACATTTCCATTGCCTGAAACTCTTGAAATCTATTAAAACAGTGCATTTCTCAGAGTCATTGCCTCAGCTGCAGATGGAGCAGCAGCCATGGTGAATGAGGTGAGTGGATGGCAGGAGGACTTTAAAAAACTGTACCAGGTGTTCTAGCAATTTCTTATCTTATGCTAATCAACACGTAGGTGTCAGGAAACCTTGCGAAAGGTCACAGGAATCTCCAGTGTTGTTAGTGCTCCCGATAGCATGAAAAATGCACCTCTGGATGGTAGATGATTTTATGAACTTGCAGTGATAGTGATGACGTATTTGGATATCTTATTCTGTACAGCAAAGTAAGTAGCTCTACTAAGGAGAATGTTTAAAAAACAGATCTTAGTCACTTTTTGTTGCTAGCGAATAACTTTTAAATTTATGTTTTAAAAATTGTATGTTAAAGCTGAATTATTGAGAAAATATGGGACATATTTTTCAGACATATTTAAAATGTTAAATAGATCCTTCTTAAGTTCTAAGGAAATTAGATAATTCAAAGGGGACTACCAATATGCGTATTGCACATAACCTTATTCACTGAGAATTGCATGAAGGTACACCTAATAGTTTTAATTTGTAAATATATTGCTTATAATATTACTTAAAATGTATAAATAAATGATTTAAATATTTCTATTAGGTTTATATACTAGACCTGGTTATTAATTCATTTAAAATGACCAAAATACATGTTAATAATTTATAAGAAGTTAAATAAGTGACTTTGAGACCAAAATATCTTTCCACTAGTATAGTTAGAAAAGATTTTGCATTTAAGATCTTCACACCCACTCATTTGGAAAGAAGCTAAATTACTTATTTAGCCCTATTTCCAACTCTGTATTTTGCTAAAGATGGTTTCAGTGCTGTAGGATGGTTACTAAAAAAAGCGATGGAACCAATTGCAAGAGCTGAGAGAAGATTTGAGACTTCTTTCAACAAATGGAGAGTAAAATGCTACCAAGCTACTGGAAACACATGAAACATAGGGATATCAGAGAATTTTATCAATGCAGCTTGTTTTAAAGGTTTTCACATTATTTCTATCATGCATGTGTAATACAGATACACATAGTTGTATAGCACAACAATAACAAATGTATGTTTTGAAAAGTGAGTACTGGATTAAGTTAAAGGTTGTGCTACTTGTCAGTCCTTCTCTGACTTGGCCTCCAGGTCTTTCACGCCATCTTTCCATATACTCTTGTTTAACTCTT
This sequence comes from Cacajao melanocephalus, assembly GCA_963573385.1. NCBI lineage: Eukaryota > Metazoa > Chordata > Mammalia > Primates > Pitheciidae > Cacajao > Cacajao melanocephalus. The sequence continues at coordinate 12,844 of CAUYLG010009641.1, forward strand.
TCTTTGTCTTATATTCCATGTTACTCATGGACAGATATGGGCCCCAAAATGTAAAATCCAAGCAGGATAAATAAAAACAACACATCTAGGCCTATCTTAGTCAAACTGCAGAAAACCAAAGACAAAGTCTTGAAGGAAAAATACATACTATATATTGAGAAACAGGAATAAGAATTGCAACAGAGTTCTCATCAAGGTCCATGGCAAGCAAGAATAGAGTAGCATGAACTACACAAAGTTTTGAAATCATTTTTCAGTAGCCTAAAATTCTATATCCTAGAATTCTAGATTCTAGATTCCCCAAAATAATGTTTTTTTCAAAAGTGAAGGAGAGAATACCATCAGCAATATGGTGGAAGAAGAGGCCCCCAGCCCTAGTCACCTCACAGAAACACCAACCTAGCGACTATCCGCTGATGGGAATGCCTTTGTGAGAATCCAGGAGCGCAGTAGAGAGGCAGTAGCATGCCAGTGGAACAAAAATACTGCATCGAGTAGGGTAAGATAAGCAGATTTACTTTGTCCGTGTTGCCTCTCCCCCAAGATGACACAGCCACGCACTGAGAAGGACTCCCTGGACCCTTGATTTATGAGGTGGGAGAAAGACAGACTAAGGCCTATGTTCAATTTTCCTAGCGTTTGGGGGTACTAATTAAGAGGCCCACCTCTGACTGCCTGATGTGAAACACTAGGAGAACTGACATGACTAGACCCTGGGGTTAGCTAGAAATGGGGAAAAGAGGCAAGGACTCATAGTGACTGTTGTGCAGATCTTAGCACTTACCCTGCACCCCCATAGGCAGCCTTAGCCATACAGGACCTTCTCTAAAGGCCTTGGTAGACTGAGGAGACAAACTAACCAACCCCAGCTGACCATGGAGTGTGGGAAGTGGGGAAAAGTAGCATTACAATGGAGAAATCTGACAAGCCCTATATTGGCCAGGTCAACATCAACAGTATGAGTCATGTTGATAGCATGGATTCTTGATATGATGTGCTGAGAATAGTAATTTACCTCCATGATTTTCCTTTAAAAAATTTATAACCCTTGTCTAATGGTTTTAAAAAATGAGATAAATTATAATTGAGAGGCATTTTACAAAATATCTGACCAGTATTCCTCAAAACTGTCAAGGTTATCAAAAACAAAAAAAGTCTAAGAAATTATCATAGCCAAGCAGAGCCTAAGGAGACATGACAACTGAATGTAACATGGAATTTTTGAATGGAATTCTGGAACAGAAAAGGTGAATTAGATGAAAAAGTAAAGCTGAATATAGTATAAACTTTAGTTAATAATAATGGATCAGCATTATTTCATTAGTTGTGAGAAACGGGCCTTTCTAATGGAAGATAAAACAGCAGCAAAACCGGGCATAGGGTATTTACTATCAGTGATGGTTACTTTTATGTCAAATTGGCCAGGCCAGATTATTCAGTTAAACTCTAACCTGGTTCTATGAAAGTTTTTTGTAAATGTGGTCAACATCTACAATATGTTTACTTTAAGTAGAGAAGATTGTTTCCTATTATATGAATAGGCCTCAGTCAATCAATTAGAAGGCCTTAAAAGCAAAACTGATACCTTCCTGAAAATATTTGCCTTGAGACTGTGGCATAAACTCCTGCCTGGGAGTATCCAGCCTGCTTATCTGCAGTACAGATTTTGGACTTGCCAGTCCCTACAATCAGGTGAGCCAATGACTTCAAATAAATCTCTTTACAGACAGACAGACGGGTAGGCAGACAGATGATGATAGCTGATAGATATAGGTAGATAGGTAGATAGATAAAGAATACTGATTTTGTTTTTCTGAAGAAACCTGACTGGTACACTATCTTCACAACTTTTCTGTAAATCCCAAACTAGTATAAAACCAAAAGTATATTTTAAAAATTTATCATTAAAAATAATATTTACAAAATTTTATTGATCACCATTGGTTTAAGATACTTTTTCCTCTAAGCACTTAAAAATAATTAGAAAGAATTAAACATTTATTTATTTTTCAGAGTAGCCAACTGTTACATAACCAAAGGTTCTCTTTATCCAAAATTCCAAGTAATAAATACAGAAGAAATAATGGAATTAGAAAGCCATACTTTGCAAAGACTGGTTGATATAAAAATTTGTATTAAAAAGATCAGGCTGACACCACCTAAATGTTCTGTTTAATCTTAGCATCATTGGAAGTGATACAATATAAATTTAAAATTCTTGTACTGCAATAGGAGATCTATAACATCACCTCTGAAGTGTTGTTGAAAAATACTAACTTAAATGAACTTTAACTCTGAGTGTCACCACCAGTTTATACGACACACATTGAGAAAGAGGAACATGCAAAATAATGCCACAAAAAAGCACTGAACCAAATGCGTACGTGAGGAGCGCATAGTGTAAATGATTCAGATTCTCCACTGATCTCCCAAAAAAAGGCAGCAGAGAAAACTAAACAGAACAAATACGATTTGTGGATATTGTAGGAATTCTAATTTAAACAATTTCACTGTGAAATACATTAATATAATAATCAAGAAAATTTGAATAAGAACTATGTTTTAGATGATATGAAGGAACATCTTTATTTTATTTTTATTTTTTTGAACTTTTGTTCCCCAGGCTGGAGTGCAATGGCGCGATCTCGGCTCACTAGAACCTCCGTCTCCCAGCTTCAAGTGATTCTTCTGCCTCAGCCTCCTGTGTAGCTGGGATTACAGGTACCTGCCACCACACCCAGCTGCATTTTATATTTTTAATAAAAACGGGGTTTCGCCATGTTGGCCAGGCTGCTCTTGATCTCTCAAAGTCAGGTGAACTGCCCACCTTGGCCTCCCAAAGTGCTGGGATTATAGGCATGAGCCACTGTGCCTGGTTGGAATATTTTAATTTTGATATGATAATGGATGGCATGGTGAATATGTAAAAGAAGCATTTGTTGGCAGTGCATGAAGTATTTACAGTTGAAATGGCATGATGTCTAGGATTTGCTCTGAAATATTTTACAGTGTTATCATATAGAATTGGGGAGATGAGGGAAACAAAACCATTGAGAGATGATAATTGTTGGAGATGGTTAATGGATGCAAGGGAGTTACTATACCATAATATTAGCTTTTGGTATGTTTGGAATTTTCTGTAAAGAAGACACGCAAAAAATAGTTTCTAAAAATACGATGGAATACTGATGTTATGTTTTCTAGAAAAACAAAAACATAAAAATATCCTTAGTATGTATAAAATTAAATTAATATCATGACAGGTTACTTTTCTAAAATGGCAACTTTATAGCCAGGAGCAGTGGCTCATGCCTGTAATCCCAGTACTGTGGGAAGACCGCTTGAGCCCAGGAGTTTGAGACCAACCTGGGCAACAAAGTGAGACCCTGTCTCTATTAATAATAACGATAATAATAATAATATAATAAAAAATAACAAAATCGCAACTTTTCTCTAAAACATTGGCGTGATGGAAATAACATGAAATAGGCTTACACAGCTCTAAACTAAATAAAGTAAATAATATAAACAAAATAGAAAAACAAAGAATAAAAAGAACAAAGGAAAGAAGGCGGGGAATGAAAAGAGAAAGAAAATCATTGGTTGATACATTTTTATTTTTAAGAAATATCAATTCCAGTACTGTTTAATAGTCTATTTAAAATTTTTTAATAATCATTGTTTTTGCCTAGAAGCATCATAGTACAAGATTCTTACAAAGCTATGATTTAATTTATTATCTTGTTAAGCACTTACACTGTAGAACAGGCACATAGTTTGATGTCGGGGACCGGCACGTCTGCCAGGAGGCTCCCGGCCTGCGGGAAAGAGGGAAATGTGGGGATCGCTCCCGTTCACGGTGCTTAACTGTACCATGGCCATTTTGAGCTTGAGCCCATACACGTTTCACCTCTCACCTGGAGGCTGTTGAGCTGAGGGAAGGGATGAAGTCTTGATGCATAACTTCTGCAAAATATTTTGGCTACTGACACGAAGAACAGGGCGTGCCATGGCAGTTTCATGAGTCATTGTGCGGGCCTGATATGGCAATTCCTGTCTCTGTAAACATTTTAAGGCTCTGTTTACCCCAAGCGGGCCTGATATGGTAATCCCTGTCTCTGTAAACATTTTAAGGCTCTGTTTACCCCAAGCGGGCCTGATATGGTAATTCCTGTCTCTGTAAACCTTTTGTTCCTTTGTTCCCGTATTCCTGTATTTACTGTTTAATGTAACTAGTGTCATCAATGAAGAACTAAAAGGTATATAATCAGACTTACGCACACAATAAACCTGCTACTCTGGCATGTTACAGGCATCGCCAAGGTAGTCCTCCAGACCCCATTGTCTGTCTGTCTTCTCTTCCGCGCACTCTCTCCTCCAGGTTGTGAACATCTCCGAGTTGGGGTGAGGCCTCCCGCAGGCCGGGAGCCTCCTGGCAGACGTGCCGGTCCCCGCCAGTAATGTAAGTCTAAAGCAGAAGAAGAACTGATATTGTGGATGGAGGGTAGGGGATGTCAGACTGTTCATCTCTCTCCTTTATTTTGCCCCGGCAAGCCCCCAGCACACCCTGTTGCCACTGTATGGCAAAAAATCAGCATTAGCCTAGTGCCAACTTAATGCCAATCAGAGCAGCGAGTTGAGAGGGGAGCAGTGTTACAGTAGATACAAGGGCACTCCAGTGGGAGAAGGCTGACTATTCCCTTTTCCACAGGTGCTATGGACTGAATTGTGACCCGCACCCCCCCACACACTTTCTTTGTTAAAGTCCTAACCCAATATGACTGTATATGGAGACAGGGTCTTTAGGAGGCAATTAAGGTTATATGAGGTCATAAGGGTTGGCCCTGATCCCATAGGATCGGTGTCTTTATGAGACACCAGAGAGCTCTCTTGCTCCCTCTCTCTGTGTTCACGCAGACAAGAAAGGCTGTGTGAGCACACAGTGAGAAGGCAGCCATCTGCAACCCGAGGGAGAGCCCTCACCAGACACCGGTCCTGCCAGCACCTTGATCTTGGACGTCCCAGCCTCCAGAACGGTGAGAAATAAATGTCTGTTATGGAAGCCACTCAGTCTGTGGTATTGTGTTATAGCAGCCTGAGCAGATGAATAGAATGGGACCGGCAGTTGCAGCAGAGGGAGGCAGCCCTTGGAAAAGAATAATATCTGAGGAAGAAGTTCTGGAAGATTTGCTGAGGAACAGTATTGCCTGGTTGGGGGAGGCAAAAGGGAAGTGGTTGCTTTCAGACTGGAACACCAGAGGCTCTCTCAATGGACACATATGCATTGGCAGCCAATGTAGTTGGTAGTCCCAAGGACAAGAACTCATAAGGAAAAAGAATGGGATATCTGAGGAGGGCAATGGTTATCCAAGAAAGATAATGGAACAACCTGCATCAAAGGAAACAACCAATCAATTAATGGAATTGAAATTTGAAATAAGCATAACAAATATGCTTCAAGATATGAGAGATGATATCAGAAATGTGAAGTAGAAGCAAGCTCAAATGTTGTAGAACAAAGTAGGTGGACATCCTGAATATGAAGACTGAGTGAAATAAAGAACTCAATGGGCTTGGTGGCTCACGCCTGTAATCCCAGCACTTTGGGAGGCCAACGCGGGTGAATCATGAGGTCAAGAGATCGAGATCATCCTGGGCAACATGGTGAAACCCTGTTTCTACTAAAAATACAAAAATTAGCTGGACATGGCGGCACGTGCCTATAGTCCCAGCTACTTGGGAGGCTGAGTTAGAAGAATTGCTTGAACCCGGGAGGTGGAAGTTTCAGTGAGCCAAGATCGTGCCACTACACTCCAGCCTGAGTGACAAGAGGGAAACTCCATCTCAAAAATAATAATAATTTTGGAAGTACTCAATGGATACCTTGAATGGCAGGATGACACTGACAAAGAGTGAGTGTAAGACCATGTTAGCAACTCTCCTAGAGACATCAGGAAGAGAGGATGAATAAAAGAGGAGTGAGGTAAAAAACGTAAGATTTAAGTAGTAAGATGAATCTCATAAAAAGAAAATGGAGATGGATGAAATATTTAAATAAAAGTGACCAAGAATTTCTAAGAGAGACTTCAGATTCACCAAAAAAAAAAAGCTCATATCTAAGAAAACAAAACATCCTAGCCATACCTAGACATATTATGGTGAAATTTAAGAATAGCAAAGACAAATAGAAAACTACTTTTTAATTCAGTTTTTAATTTTGGGCAGATAGTTGATTCTCACTGTTCAAAAGATTCGAAAAAGGAGTATGTAATGAAAAGTCTAACTTTCGTCTCTTCTTTTATCCATCCATTTCCCACCCCTTCTCCATAGGTGACCACTTTGATTACTTTCGGCATATTTTGCAGAGTTTCTTTATGCAAACACAGGCAGACATGACTATATTCTTAGTTTTATTTCTTTCTATACAAAAAGTGTTATATAGAGAGTGTTCTGTATTTGTATTACTTTTTATTTTGTTAGTATATATTAGGGATTTTTCCATATCAATACACAAAAGATGCTTTTAATTGCATAATTTTGCTGCATTGTGTGGACAAACCACAATTTATGTAACTGCTCTCTTATTGATGGACATTTGGGCTATTTCGAGTTTTTTTTTGTTTTGTAATAGATAACCTTGTGTAAATAGCATTTTGTGAATAGGCAGGTGTATCTGGAGGATACATTCCACAAAATAGGATTGCTGGGTCTATCCCCTTGTTTTTCTGTTTCTGTGAACTGTCTGTAATATCCTTTGCCTATTGGTTTATTGAGTTTATTTACAAATCTATGTATTTTCCTTATCAATTTGTAGGAGATTTGCAGGGAGAATAGCCTTTTGGACACGAAATGAGTGGCAAATATTTTTCCCAGTTTGTGTTTGGACTTACGCTGGTGGGTTTTTGGTAGAATTTTTTTTTTTTTTTTTTTTGGACAGGGTCTTGCTCTGTCACGTAGGCTGGAGTACAGTGGCATAATTATGGCTCACTGCAGCCTCAACCTCCCAGGCTCAAGTGATCCTCCCACCCCAGCCTCCAAACTAGCTAGGACTACAGGCATGTGCTATCACTCCTGGCTATTTTTTTCTATTTTTTGTAGATATGGGGTGTCACTATGTTGCCCAGGCTGGTGGTCTCAAACTCCTGCGTTCAGGTGTTACTCCTGCCTCAGCCTCCAAGTGCTGGAATTATGGGCATGAGCTAGTCTACCTGGCCAGTAGAATTTTTTATTTTTATGTATTCAAATGCATTAATATTTTTATGGCTTCTGGGTTTTGAGTCATAGAGAAGCTTTCTCTATTTCAAAGCTATTAAGAATTCTTCCATATTTTCTTTAAATACTTTTATAGCCTTTTTTTTTTTTTTTTTTTTTTTTGATACAGGGTCTCACTTTCTCACCTAGGCTGGAGTGCAGTGGCATGATCTCAGCTCACTGCAACCTCTGCCTACCTCCTGGGCTCAAGCGATCCTCCCACCTCAGCCTCCCGAGTAACTGGGACTACAGGCACATGCCACTACTTCTGGTTAATTTTTGTAATTTTGGTACAGACAGAGTCTCACTATGTTGCCCAGGCCGGTCTTGAACTCCTGGGCTCAAACGATCGCCTCCCAAAGTGTTGGGATTACAGGTGTGAGCCACCACCCTTGGCCTGGTTTCATAGCCTTTTATGGTTTCACTTTTTACATTTTTGATTTTGAGCCAGTTGGAGTTTTTCCTGGTGTAGGGTGTGAGATAGCAATCCATTTTGTTTCCTCCCATCTGATGCCTGCCCAGTTGTCTCCAAATCACTTATTGACTACTCCTTTTCTTCATGTTCTGTTCAGTTGATCTGTCTGTTCATGCGGTTTTACTTCTTTTAGGGCTGGTCCAATCTCATTGTGCTTCATTTTTCGTCTTCATAGCTATTCTTGTTTATTTTTCCATATCAACTTTAGAATCAGCTTTTCTAGTTTCAAAGAGAGCAATCAACTAAACAGCAGCAACAACAAAAGCCAGCTAATATTTTTATTAGTATTGCATTAAATGTATAAATTAATGTAGACTGTCTTTGTGATGTTGAATCACCTATCTAAAATGGTAAACTTTTTCTTTTAATTTTCTTTTTTTTTTTTTTTTTTTTTTTGAGACAGAATATTGTTATATAACCAGGGCTTGAGTGCAGTGGCACAGTCTCAGCTCACTGCAACCTCCACCTACCAGGTTCAAGTGGTTCTCATGCCTCAGCTTCCTGAGTAGCTGGGATTACAGGCATGCACCACCACGCCCAGCTATTTTTTGTATTTTTAGTAGAGACAGGGTCTCACCATGTTGGCCAGGCTGGTCTTGAACTCTTGGCCTCAAGTGATCCACCCTACTCAGCCTCCCAAAGTGCTGGGATTATAGTCATGAGCCACTGTGCCCAGTCAAGGCCTGTTTTAATTTTTAATTTTAATTTTTGTGGATGCATAATAGGTGTATATATTTATGAGGTGCACGAGATGCTTTGATATAGACATGCAATGCATAATAATCACATCATGTAACAAGGGATATCTGTCCTATTAAGCATTTATTCTTTGTGTTACAAATAATCCAGTTACACTCTTAGTTATTTTAAAATGTATAATTAAATTATTATTGATGATAGTCATCATATTGTGCTATCAAATACAAGGTCTTATTCATTCTTTTCAACTAACTTTTTCATTTGTTGCAGTCTTCTTTTTTGTCTTTCAACAGAATTTTAAAGTTTTCTTTATATAGGTCTTGTATGTTTTTTGTTAAGTTCATTCCTAAATATGCTATTATTTAGTTGTTGAGAGAGAAAATTCTAAAAGCTCTCAGAGGAAAATAAACAATAACCATATTGACATCAGGCTTCTCAACATCAAAGAAGCAGGAAAACAACTGAGTAATATTTTCAAATGACTGAAGGACAAGTACATTTCAAAACCTAGAATTTTATATGCATTCTAATTACTATTAAAATATGATCATGAATTAAAAATATTTTCAGGCACATAAATTCTCAAAAAGTTTACCACACCAAGATCCTCTTTGATATAGTAAAAGAAGTGAATGGTTTCTTTGAAACCATTTAACAAATTGTTGTCTTAGTGGCTGCTCTAGGGATTACAATTAGCATTTTAATTTCCAAAAAAATCTACTTTGAATTAACACTAACTTAATTTCAGTAATCTACAAAACCTTTGCCTCAATATACCTTCATTCCCTCCCTGCTTCTTTGTGCTATTAGGTTTATGCAAATTACATCTTTATATGGCTGTCAGTACAGTTTTATAATTATTGCTTTATGCAGTTGATTTTAAAAAGAGAAAGAGTTAAATCAGACAAAGAGAAGAGCTATAAACAAAAATATGTTTACACTGCCTTTTATATTTATCCATTAATCTTTACTGGCGCTTTTTATTTTTTCATGTGGATTCAAGTTTCTAATGTCCTCTCATTTCAGCCTGAAGGACTCCCTTTAGTATTTCTGATAAACTCTACCAGTGATGAGTGCTCTCAGTTTTTGTTTATCTGGAAATATCTTAACTACTTTATTTTTGAAGCAGAGTTTTGTTGTAGATTGAATTCTTGATTGAGAATCTTTTGACACATTGAAGTCATCATCCCCCTGTCTTCCTGCCTTCATGGTTTCTAATAAGAAGTTAGCTGTTAATCTTATTGAGGATCTCTTGGACAGAATAAGTTGTTTTCCTCTTGCTGTTTTCAAGATTTTCTTTTTGTCTTTTACTTTCACCAGTTTGACTAGGATGTGTCTGGTGTGATCTCTTTGAGTTATTCTAGTTTGGGTTTGTTAAGCTTCTTGGGATATGTACACTAGTGGCTTCCACCACACTTGGGAAATTTTTAGTCATTACTCCTTCAAATATTTTTGTTTCTCTTTATGTTTCTTTTCTCCTTCTGGAACACTCATTATATACATGTTAGTATGCTTGATGATATCCCACAGGTCTCTGAGGCTCTGTTTATTTTTCTTCATTCTGTTTTCACTCTGTTCCTCAAATGGATAACCTTTATTGACTTATCTTCAAATTTGCTGATTCTTTCTTCTGACAGCTCAAATTTGCTATTGATCCCCTTTAGTGACTTTTTCACTTTGGTTATTGTATTTCTCCACTCTAAGATTTTTATTTGGCTTTTTTAGGGGGTAATTTCTATTTCTTCATTGATATTCTCTATTTGGTGAGACATCGTGGTCATACTTTTCTTGAATTCTTTAGATATACTATTCTTTCATTCTTTGAACATATTTTTAATAGTTGATTTAAAGTCTTTGTCTACTAAACTTGGCATTGGTGTGCCCTAAGGGATATTTTCTGATGGCTGTTTATTTAACTGTATATGTGGCATACTTTTCTGTTTTTTTGCATGTCTTGTAAATAATGGATGAAACTGAACATTTTTGATAGTGCTATGGCTTGGCTATAGTTTGTTCTCATCAAAACTCTTGCTGAAATTTGATCCCCAATATGGCAGTATTGAGAGGTGGGCCTAGTGAGAGATGTTTGGATCATGGGGGTAGATTCCTCATGAATAGATTAATGCTTTCCCATGGGGGTTAGTGAGTTCTCTGTCTTGTGGGAATCAATTAGTTCCCATGAAAGCATGTTGTTTATAATAGTCTGATTTCCTCATTTCCTCTCTCTTGCTCCACTCCTCACCATGTGATCTCTTTGGACATGCCCACTTCTCCCTGGCTTTCTGCCATGAGTTGAAGCAGCCTGAGGTTCTCATCAAATAGAGATGCCCAATCTTGAACTTTCTAGCCACCAAAATCATGAGCCAAATAAACCTGTTTTCTTTTTCCTTTTTCTTTTTTGAGACAAGGTCTTGCTGTGTCACCCAGCATGGAGTACAGTGGTGTAATCACAATTCACTGCAGCCTTGACCTCCTTGGCTCATGCATTCCTCCCACCTCAGCCTCCTGAGTAGCTGGCACTAAAGATGTGCACCACTATGCCTGACTAGTATTTTTTTTTTTTTTTTTTTTTTTTGTAGAGATGGAGTCTCACTGTGTTTCCCAGACTGGTCTTGAACTCCTGAGCTCAAGCAATGCTCTCACCTCAGTCTACCAAAGTGCTGGGGTTATAGGAATGAGCCACTAGGCCTACTATCTTTTTAAAAATAAGCTACCCATCCAGTCTCAGGTATTCTGTCATAATAATGCAAAACAGATTAAGATAGGTAGTATATTGTAACAACTTGGTATCAGATACCCTCCCCCAGGTTTGTTGTTATTGCTGCTTTTTTTGTCATTGTTTTCCTGTTGCTGCTTATGTGCTTAGTGCCTTTCCTGGACTAATTTTGTAGATTCTGTATTCCCTGCAATATGCACCTGAGCTTTCTGTTAGTATTTTAAAGAAGAGTTATTATTTTCATTTTTAAGCCTGGTTTCCTAGGGTTCACTCCTAGGTCAGTATAATTTAGTGGTCAGCCAATGATTGGTCTGAAGATTTCCCTAAATGCTTTGTGTGTATATCGTCCACCATTTGCCAAGGGGATCTGTATCTGAAGACACAGCTTCACACTTCAGGCAGTTTAGAAGACAGCCTAAGCTTTTACTTTTTGCTTGTACAGGGACTCAGGGTCACCCAGAGGTGAATGACCGGGGCCGCCTTCTTTCCAAGGTCTTTCCCAAGCAGGCATATGAGTACAGCCTTCTAGATCCCCAGGAATATGTTGGAGTTTTTTAAAGTTCCCTGTGGTTTTCTAGTTCTCAAGAACTTCCTTTTAACTTTTATTGTTACTGGCCAGGCTCTTGTTTGCTACAACCAGAATCACAGACAGGCAGTTCAGATATTGCCATCAGATTGCTGTTGTTTTTAGCAATGCCTTGGGGTAGTTTTTTTTAAAAATGTTTTTTTGTTTGTTTTTGTTTTTGTTTTTGTTTTGTCCATGAGCTGAGCTGTGAATCAAATGAAACAGCCACAACATCTTGGGAATAGGGTTTTCCAGGTAGCTGCTAATTTGGACAAAATATTGAGTGTGCTCTAGGGCTAGGGCTTTTAATGGAGCTCCAAATGTGGTCAGTCATCTCCACTAGCTCCATGTCTGCTGGCTTTTCATGGCTACTAGGCCACCAAGCTGGAGAGGGAGAGAGGATGGGAATAGCTTCAAGTTAAAATGCCATGGACACCACTGTCCTATTGAAGTGCAGTATTTTTCTTGTGGATGGATGATTTTAAGTTACTTCTGTAGCTTTGGTATACTTCCAAAGTTCTGAAATGATTGATTTTTAGTTGTTTTGCCAGTGTTTTTGTTGTTTTTAAGGGATAATGTCTCACTAAGGTCCTCATTTCACCATTTTAGAAGGCAGTCTCCCTTGATACCATTTTAAAAAGAAAAGTACCCCAGTAGGATGGGAAATAAATCCAGGATGAAGTAATGAGATATGCAGGGTAAAGGGAAGAAATATATCTTACAAAAGTATATTGTAACCTAAACTAGCAATGCCTCCTCCTGCAAAATTTATATATCATAGATAATTCAGAAATACAACCTGAAACTAGAAGTTTGGTGGGGAAGGGGAGTGAGAAACTGCTGGTGGGAAAGTCTAGACGGTGATGGGAGTATGCTAATGCACTTGTTCTGTTTAAGGAAGAGTTATTAAGCTTAAGAACTTGACAAGGGAAAGAATAAACATTAAGTAAGGGTCATAATAAGTTAGGGTTAACAATGAGAAGAGTATATATGGAATGTATTATATTCTAAAAAATAAATTTGGCATCATAGTCAATGGAAAGTATAAAATCCAAACTTTCCAATGGAAGAAAAAAATTTTGATTTATCCCAAAGAAGATGGAAAGCAGTAGAAAGAAAGTACAGAAAATAGAAAACACAAAATGAGATAGCAGAAATAAGTCCCAAGGTAACATTAATTAACATAAATATAGGTGAATTAAACCCACAAATCAAAATAAAGAGACTCTAATTGAATATAAAAACAAAATTCAATAAAGTATTGTTAGCAAAAGATCATTTATGCAAATTTAGAAAATAAAAGGTTAAAAAATCTAGGCACATTAACTAATCTAATATAATTAGCCTTTTAAAAGCAGAAAACTTTCTCCACCTGGCAGCAGAAAGGAAGGCAGAAAGGGAAGTCAAAGAGATTCAAAGCACAAGAAGATCTGACACACCATGGCTGGCTTTGATGATAGAGGGGCCCTGTCCCCTGATCAGAGAGGGGTCTTTAAAAGCTGAGTGGTCCCTGCTGACAGCCAGCGAGGGCACGTGACTGGAGTCCTGCAACCACAAGGAACTGAATGAATTCTGCTAGTCACCTCAATGAGCTTTCAAGTGGGTGCTTCCCAGAGCCTCCAGGTAATAGCCCATCATGGCAAACACCTTGATTTCAACCTTATTTGAACCCCAAGAGAATCCAGTTGAACTCACAGAGCTTTGAGCTAACCACTGGGTGTTGTTTCACCTCTCTACATTTATAGTTACTTATTACACAGCTATAGAAAGCTAACACGTCCTCTTTGGTCAAAATGTGAACTTTTCTTATCACATTTGTTGTATATATTTCCCATAATGTTACTTCCTTTTTATTATGGGTTTCCCCATTGATGTATAGTAAAATTTTGAATATATTAAATTGACCTTTTTTTCTTTTCTTTCTTTGCTTTGTGGCGCAGGCTGGAATGCAGTGATGCAATCACAATTCACTGCAGCCTCGACCTCCCCAGGCTCAAGTGACCCTCTGGCCTCAGCCTACTGCATAGCTGGGACTACAGACACATGCCACCATGCCTGGCTAATTTTTGTATTTTTTACATAGGCGTCTCACTGTGTTGCTCAACTCCTGGGTTCAAGTGATCCTCCCCACCTCAGTCTCCCAAAGTGCTGAGATTACAGGCATGAGCCACTGCAGCCAGCTGTGGCTATGTGTTTCCTTTGTGATCAGTCAGGTGGAAAGTTTTCCTACCTCTACCCCACTGAAGTTTTAAAAATCCCATTCTATTTCTCTTTTCTGTGTGGTTTAATTTTTAAAATAAAAAAAATTAGCTAAAACAAATAAAATAAAAAATCTAGGCACATTAAGAAAAAAAATAACTCCAAGTTAGCAATTTTAACATCAGAAGAAAAATGAATTTAGGGAAAAAATAACATACGGGACAAATAGAGATGTTATATACTAACAAGGGATAATAAACCAAGGAGAAATAATAATCATAAATATATGCATCCAACAATGTAGCCTCAAAATGTATATTGGGAAAATAGATATATGAACAATTATATGCAGAGGTTTTAGCACAGCTCTTTCAAAATATGAATCAAGAAGGCCAAAGGTAAGCAAGATAGAATATTTGAATAATATATTTAATAATTTTGAACTAAAATATACACACATACAAACATATGCTTTTATACTTAACAACAGAAATATCTACAAATTACAAAAAATTATGAGGAAATTACATCCTCCAATTATAGCGAAATAAAGTTAAAATTCATTATAAAAAGGGCACTTAAAAATATCACATTCCTGGGAAAACTTAATATTACCTTTGGGCTAAAGAGGAAATGACAAGGGAAATTAGGAAATACTTAGAATCAAATTATAATGACAGAGTTTGTGCTGAATCACAATGTCAAACTTTATCCTAAAGCAGTACATAAGAGCATTTAAAATTTTTGACTATGCTTACTAGAAAATAAAAATACTTAGAACAAAAAGGTAACTGTATAACTCAAGAAGTTTTAAAAAAGAGCAATGGAGTGAACCCACAAAAATGAGAATGAAGGAACTAATAACAATCATGGCAGAAATAAAAAAAGAAAGAGCAAACACAATGGATAAAATTAGCTAAACCAAAACCAGCCTTTTGAAAACCCTAAACACAAACCTCTGATAAGAGTAACTAAGCAAAAAGGACTGTGTTCAGCTGAGTATAGCACTTTCTTGCTCATGCTTTTCACTTCATGGTTGCAAGATGGCTGTTTCTCCTCTAAGGAAAGGGAGAAGGAGGAGGTAGAGCCTATATCTGGGAAGCAAAAATCTTTACCAGACATCCTTTGCAGAATTTCACCTGCAAGAGAGTCTGGTAAAGTGAACATTTTACTTGAACACAATTGCTGCCAGGGACACAATTTGGGTAAAGAAGAGGGGAAATGGATATGAGGTAGGCAAGCAACTGTCTCAAGAACCAAACACTAATGCATTTGAAAACTTGGGTAGAAAAGGATAAATTTCCAGAAAATGTAAAATGTCATATGAAGAAACAGAAAATTACATAAACGTGTATATAAAGTTTTCTTGGATACAAGAAAAGTGGCGCTACTGAACTCCAGGCACAAAAAATTTTACCATATTGAACAGATAAGCCTTATGTTATACAAGTTGTTCCATAAAATAGAAAAAGGAGGGAAACCTGCTTAACTTATTTTATGAGGCTAGTATAATCAAAATGAGAAAACAGATTAAGGAAAGTGAAAAGAAAGTAAACAAAGTGAACATTAATGCAAAATTTAAATAAAACATTGGCTACCCCAATCCAACAGTCTATTAGAGTTATCTAATAATTCATATTTACTTAAAAATCAGAAAGTATATTAATATACAATCATCAAACAAATAGACTAGAGAAGGAAGAAAACTACGTGATCTTAACAGAGCCAGAAAATGCCTAGTAAAGTATATGATGAGTGTTATGAAAACCAGGAATAAGAAGGAACTTCTTTAACTTAATAAAGCCTTCAGCAAACATCATACTGAAGCTTTAGATGTAGCCTGGCATGATGCTTCTAATCTGAGTGCTTTGGGAGGCTGAGGCAGGAGGATTGCTTGAGGCTAGGAGTCTCTACAAAAATTAAAAATTAAAAAATTAGCTGGTCATGGGAGCACCTATAGTCCCAGCTACTTCGAAGATTTGGGCAGGAGGATCACTTGAGCTTGGGAGTTCAATACTGCCATGAGCTATGATCATGTCATTGCACTCCAGCCTTGGCAACAGAGTGAGACTCTGTCTCTGAAAAACAAACAGACAAACAAATAGACAAAAACTTTAGATTCATTCTTTTTAAGGTTGAGAGCAAAACAAAAATGGTTACTCTACCACTACTATTCAACATGGTATTGGAATTCCTTGCTAACACACCAAGACCATGAAAGTTACCACCACTGCTACCACAATAACAACAAGATAGTCAACCTCTAGCAGGGTAAAGCCAAAATTGCTTATTTGCAGATGAAATGTTCGTTTACATAGTAAGCACAACAGAATCAAGAGATATATAGAGAGACAGAGCTAAAAAGAGAGTTCAGCAAGATTGCTGGAGATTATGCTCAGCATACAGAAATTGATAGGGTTTGTTTGCACTAGCAATGACCAATTTGAAAATATAAAAATATACAAAATGATCTTTTACAATAATAGCATTAAAAAACTATGAAGTACTTAGGACCTTATATAATGAAAACTACATAAGATCTTTATGGAGCAAAATTTAAAACTATTAAAGGACAGGAAGTTTTGAATAGATGAAAATATATACTGTATTCATGGATAAATGACTTAACAATGTAAAGATGCCAAATTCCTCCAAATTAATGTACAAATTCAATGCAGTTCCAAATAAAATTTCCACTTTTTTGGGGGGGGAGTGAAAAACTTACTGTAAAATTTATAAGGGAGAATAAAGCCTAAAAAAGAAAATTAAAGAAGAAAGACTCACCTTACCAAATATTGAGACATTACAAAGCCAAGTGCTAACTGTGAAGTTATCGTGATATTACAGCAGGAACAAATTAATAAAACTATCTAGCGAACTCAAAAGCAGACTTAAGTATAAAGATGTAGTGTCATAAATCATGGAGGAAGAGTGGATTATTTAGTCTATGGTATTTTGAAAATTGGTTAAGTGGAGAAATATAAAGGTGGATCCCTATCTTAAGTGTATTCAAAAGAAATTCCAAATGAATTAAGGACCTAAAATGAGAGATTAAAATTAAAAGCTAATATGGAAAATGTAGTATAATATCTTTTTAACTTGGAAGTCGGGGGTAGCAAGAGAGATTCTTTTATTTTTCTCCCTAGAATCCTTGTAGCAAGAGAAATTCTTAAATAAGATCCTCAAGATGTAATGGGAAAATAAAAAACTTTGACTACATCAAAATAAGATTTTCTGTTCAAAAAAATACCAAAGTTAACAAATGAGTGACAGGGCAAAGATATTTAAAGCATGAAAATCAGCAAAGGATTAATATCTTGATTACACAACACACTCCTGCAAAACAACATGAAAAAAGACAAGAAACCTAACAAAAAATGGGCAGAGGACATTGTGGAAATATGAGCTCTAAGCTTCAAACGCTTTGATTTAACTTTGGTTAAAATTAATTTGGAACCAAAGGTCAGAAGTCACAACTAGAAAATCCTCAGAGGTTAATACTTTTGAAAATGCAGAACTTTCAGTTTGTGGTCTGGCAAATAAGAAGCTTGGAAGTAACCACTCTGTCCTAACAAGTAAAGAGCTGGAAAAAACTGGAAAATCAACAACTCTTCTTAGATTTGTAAGAGAAGTGATGTCACAGAGTAAACCAGTGCCCCCAAGATTGGAGAGATGGACAGGTGAATACAGAGACTCTTAACATACTGGACCAGAAACTCACAAGCAGAAACCAGCACTGTACTTGATGAGTTGCTGGAGGCTTGGTCTGGACAAGTCTGAGAGAGAAATATTCCAGGGGGACCCAGGCATAAGAGGGTCCCTACACTCTTGTGAATTTTACCTCCTGGAGCTCTACCAGGTTCTCACAGTAAATAATTTGAAAAAATTTCCCTCATGTGTCCATCCTGGGGATGGAAAAATAAACTATTTTGAAATACCAATGCATTCCATTATTTTCAACAAGACCTTCTTCTAGGAGAAACTATTTAACCAGAGTCTAACCTGCTGGGTTTTTATCAGAGACTAATTAACTTGGGGGAAGGAAAATATCCAATTCCAACCAGCTGTAAACTCCCACATGGAGGAAAGGAAATACTCAGCTCTAATTTCCTCTAACACTCCATGTGGGAGAAAGCAAATTTCCAATTCCAGCTCACTGTAACCATAGTAGCTTACCTAAGGGGAGACAGGAACAACTGCGAAGCATATGTGAAGTTCACAGTCTAGGTGCATAGGCTTACTAAAAGACTGAGGCCTACTCATGGGACTATAGAATGTTCTTCTCTCCCAACACCTTACTACCACATTACTAGAGGCTTATGAATAGAAGTTTCTTTTACCCAGTACATTATGTCTGGGGAAAAAAAGTTACAAGGCATACTGACAGGCAAAAACAAAACATAGAGACAGAGAAAGCATCAGAACCTGACTCATATACAGCGGTGTTGGAATGATCAGATCAGGAATTTAACCCAACTGTAATTAATATGCTAAGGGCTCTGATGGATAAAGCAGATAGCGTGCAAGAACAGAAGGGCAATTTAAACAAAGAGATAGAAATTCTAAGACAGAACCAAAAAGATATGCTAGGGATCAAAAACACTGTAACAGAAATAAAGACCGAACCTCTGAGCTTGAGGATATCTCAAAAGAAACTTTCAAAACTAAAAAGCAAAGTGCAAGGCCAGGTGCAGTTGCTCACACCTGTAATCCCAGCACTTTGGGAGGCTGAGGTGGGTGGATCACTGGAGGTCAGGAGTTCGAGACCAGCCTAGCCAACATGGTGAAACCCCACCTCTGTTAAAAATACAAAAATTAGCAGGGCATGGTGGTGTGTGCCTGTAATCTCAGTTACTCAGGAGGCTGAAGCAGGAGGATTGCTTGAACCCACAGAGGTTGCAGTGAGCTGAGATCATGCCACTGCACTCCAGCCTGGGCAACAGAGCAAGACTCCATCTAAGAAGAACAACAACAACAACAACAAAGTGCAAAGAGACTGAAAAAAGGAAAACTGAGCAGAACATCCAAGGACTGTGGAACAGCTACAAAAGGTATTAATATAAATACATGTAATGAGAATACAGGAGGAGAAGAAAAAAAGAAACAGAGGAAATACATTTGAAATATTTTAAAGGCTGAATGATATTCCTTTGTATGTATATACCACACTTTTTATCCATTCATCTGTTGATAGGCACTTGGGTTACTTCCACATTTTGGCTACTGTGAATAATCCTGCTATGAACATGCATGTACAAATGTATCTTCAAGACCTTGCCTTCCATTCTTTTGGGTATATATCCAGGAATGGGAATGCTAGATCATACGGTAACTCTATTTTTAATTTTTTTAGCAACCACCCTACAGTTTTCTGTGGTGGTTGCACCATTTTACTTTCCCTTCAACATTGCAGTGTTCCGATTTCTCCATCTCTGTCAACACTTGTTATTTATTTATTTATTTATTTATTT
>CAUYLG010009643.1:0-42275 GCA_963573385.1 Cacajao melanocephalus
ATGGCATATGTATACCTATATAACAATCCTGCATGATCTACACATGTACCCCAGAACGTAAAGTATAAAAATAAAAAAAAATGTTAAAAAATGAAAAGCTATCTCACCACCACTAACAACAAAAAAAGATGAGCAGTTGTAGTACAGAAGTGATTTGATAACTACTATAGAGAATCTGCTACAATCCTAATGATTTTGCCCATCTTTAGCCCTGTCTCCAAATCTCAACTACCTTCAGTTACAAAGTTAATAACTTTTATGCATCAAAAGGCACTATTAAGAATGTGAAAGCCAAAGAATGGGAGAAAATATTTGCCAGTCATACAGATGATATTAATATATAAAGAATCCTTAAAACTCAACTAAAATGTTAAATACCCCAATTTAAAAATTGGCAAAGAACTTGAATAGGCATTTGTCCAAAGAAGATATTCAAATGACTAATAAGCACATGCAAAGATGTTCAATATCAGTCATTAGGGAAATACAAATCAAAATTACAATAATATACCACTTCACACCCACCAAGATCACTATAATCAAGAAGACACACAATTACAAATCTTGGCAGGAATACAGAGAAATTGAAACTTTCATGCATTGCTGGTGGGAATGTAAAGCAGTGTAGCTGCTGTGAAACTCAGTCTGGCAGTTTCTCAAAAATTAAATATAGAGTACCACTTGACCAGCAATCCCATTGCTACATACATACGCACAACAGTTGGAAATATGTATGCACATAAAAGCTTGTGCATGAATGATCACTGCAGCATGATTCGTAATATTAAAAAAGTAGATACAATGCTAATACCCATCAACTGATAAATAGATAATCAAAATGTAGTATATTCCTTCAGTGGAATGTTATTTACCAGTGAAAAAGAATGAAGTGGTGATACAGGCTACAACATGAATAAACATTGAAAATATGGTGCTAATCAAAAAAGTCAGACACAAAAGACCACATATTATATAATGTGATTTTTATGAAATGCTCAGAATAGGCAAATCTATAGAGACAGAAAGTAGATTAATAGATGCCAGGGCCTCAGGAAAGGCAGGAATACAGAGTGACTGTTGATAAGTTTAGGATTTCTTCTGGCGGTGATAAAAAATATTTTAGAATTGGATAGTGTTGATGGTTGTGAAATCTCGTAAATCTGTTAAAAACCAGAATATTACACTATAAAACAGCTAATTTATGATGTGTGCATTATCTATTAATTTTTTTAAGTAAATTTAAAGAAAACAAACAGGTCTTCATTGTAAAAAATGAGCTAAAGAGAAATATCTAATATAGAGAGAAAGAAAAGTAGATGTTACGAAAAAAACTTGGCCTTAAATTATACAAGGTAGGTAAGCAAACGGTGGCTGATGACCTATCATCGTGTTTGTACCATCTCCTTCCTAACAACTTGCATGCGGCTACACAGCCCACACTTTTATCCTAAACTGTAGACCTCTCTATTCAGATGTCTAATGGGTGTCTCAAAATCAAGAAGTCCAAAACTAAATATTTTCCAGACTATACCCATTCTACCTCCAATGAGCTACAATAGCTTTCCCATCCCAGTTGATGGCATTGCGTCCTTCCAGATACATAGTCCCCATCCCCAGAGCTGAGCTCCACTGCTCAATGATTCTCACACTCCACTTGCCGTCCACTGGAAAGTTATTTTGCCCCTACCTTCAGAAAATATTCTGAATGTGGCACTTCTCCTTGCCTTAACTGCCTCTATCCTAACATGAGTGACAAACATCTCTCATCTGGATTTCCTCACTGGCTTCTAATGGGTCTCTTTGGTTCTTCCATTGCCCTAAAATACAATAGCCAGAGTGTCCTTTTGAAAATGGAAGTCCGTCTTGTCATTGTGTCTCAATTCCCTTGCAACGTATTTTTCTCAGAGCAAAATCCCTACAAGAGCTTGCCTCCAGTCACCTGTTTAACCTCTCCTCCTCCTATCTCCCCTTTGCTCCCTCTGTTAGGCACAATGGTCTCCTTACTGTTATTCAAACATGCCAGGAACCCATTAGCTGTGGTCACAGGGCTTTTGCACCGGTTTCTGTGTAGACTCCCTATTTAAGCATGCAGCTCCACACCCCAAGCATGCCTGACTCTGCTTAATCTGCCCTTTTTCACTTATGAGCTCCAAGGATGTGAGCTGCATGAGAGCAAGGACCTTTATTTCGTTTCTTCATGGATGTACTCCTGAATTTTATAATACTATGACAGTATATTACATGCTAAGAGGAAGGAAGAAAGAAGAGAGGGAGGGGAGGAAGCAAAGAAGGAAAGAAGGGAGGGAGGGAGGGAGGAAGGAAAGAAAAAGGGAGGGAAGAAATGAGGGAGAGGAGGGAGGAAGGAAAGATAGAAGGAAGGAAAGGAAGGAAAAGAAAGGAAGAAAAGGAAGGAAGGAAGGTAGGCAAAGATTAGTGTATATGATCTCTAAGCTTCCTATTTATGACAAAGAGCTCAGGCTCTGGGATCTAAATGACTAATGTGAAGAACCAACTGTGTGTCATTGCTAAGTAAAATACGTAGATCTCTGAGCCTCAGTTTCTGTACCTTCAACTTGGGGATAATTCTAGTAACATCATGGTATTGTTATGAGGATTACCTGAATCGGCAAAAAATTCATCGGAACTGCCTCTGGTCAAGGTCTTCCTCCATGATAAGACCTCACTCACTAACTCTACGGGACCCAGTGCCATCGTCATCAACCTCAAAAAGGTTTCCACAGAGCCGCTCAGCTTACAAGCTCTTCTGAGGAGGAAGTTGCTAACACTGCAATAGGCTCCGTACTGTTTCTCTTGGCAGGATCCCTACCTTCCTGCCTGTTCAAGTTTGTCCTCTCAGCAGTGTCAACAACAAGGTGCCTTTCTGGTCGACTGATTCTGAGGCATCTTGACTCGCACACTGTGATGTTTCCCATGCAATGTCATTTCTTAAACATCTTCCAACAGTCCTTTTGAGTTTTTTTGGGGGGGAGGGTGGGGGAAAACCCTCAGTAATCAGGTTTTCTCAAATCTTCCACTTCATGATCCTGATTGGGTCAAACACTTGAAAATTATGTTAAGAGGCTTGGATCAGAGTGAGCCAAATTGGGTTAGATCTAATTCCCTGTAACTTCTGGGCCACTGTCACTAAATGCAAAGTCGTCTTGTGGCAGCCTAGCAGGGGGAAAGTCACAAACGTTCTCATCCTAATAAGAAACCGGTATTGGCTGGGCTTAATCTCAGAAGCTAGAGTTGGTTTTGATTTATTAAATAAAACATCAGTAAAAAGAAAGAGCCCAAGCAAGCCTTCTCTGGTTAAATGTAAAGTTACATTAAAAGCGGAAAGCAAACCCATGTCCTAAGTAGAAGAGAGTTGGACAAAATCACTACAAAGGAATGAAAGAATAAGATATAAAATATAACTAGTGGTAAAAGGAGGCCCTAGTGAAAAGGTTCTGTGTATCTAAATGGTTAGAATCCATATCATAGAAGAAAAGAATGGAAGAGCACAAATTCACATTTAAACATATAAAATAGAATTAAGGCCCAGCATGGTGGCTCATGCCTGTAATCCCAGCACTTTGGGAGGTCAAGGTGGGCAGATCTCCTGAGGCCAAGTATTCAAGATCAGACTGGCCAACATGGTGAAACCCTGTCTCTACTAAAAAACATATAAATTAGCCAGACATGGTGGTGGGCACCTGTAATCCAGCTAGTAGGGAGGCTCAGGCAGGAAGAATTGCTTGAACCCGGGAGGCGGAAGTTGCAGTGAGCTGAGATCGCAACCCTGCACTCCAGCCTAGGTGACAGAGCGAGACTCCCTCTCAAAATAATAATAATAAAATAGAATTGAAATGCAGGTAGAATTTCTTTCCAGCATTTTTTTAGGAATGTTTTCAAACATAGGCAAATGTTGAAAGACCAGTACAATGAACATTCATATACACGCCACACAGAGCCAACAATTGAGAAAATTTGGCCAATTTGCTTTATGTTTACCCATTTTATATATATATATATGTGTGTGTATATATATATACATGTACATATGTATAGGGTATATCTACATGTACATGTGTATATGTGTATAGGATATGTAGTATATCTACATATATGTATATAGAAAGATGGGTACACATACATATATATAGAAAGATAGGTATATATATACACACACACACACACATACACACACATATACACACATGTGTTTATTTGCTGACGTAGTTGAAAGTAAGTTGCAGACATCATGACACTTGATTTCGAAATACTTCAGCACACATCTAAAAATCAGGACATTCTTCCACATAACTCAAATCGGCTTTTAAGATCCTGGTTCATAAATCTTTCAGATCATAAACTCAAGGAAAAATATTCATTTCACTGTCTGTAAATTGTCTTTGTTTTAAAATGACTTTGGGAGAAATACATTTTGGTTTTGGCTTTGTAATCTCACTGGGTCTATTCAGTTTGTGTGATTTATTCTACAGAAAGGACAGAGTGACAAATCTGGATTGCCCCTACCCTCATAAGACTGGACATAGCATCACTCTCTGGGGTTTAAAATATGACATTAACACCTGGAAAATTAAAGAATGGATATGTAATATCAGCCTGATGAAGCAGAATGGTGGTGAAGCCTGTAAGGCTGGACTTGAATCAGTATGTTGGGAAAAAAACTCTTAAGTTCTTTGAAAGGGGTTGGTAATGGTAACAAAGGGGAGATTTACAGATTCCCATGTTAGTGTCCAGCCAGCCACCGTACCAAGGAGATTGGACACTAGCAAACCCACATTCCACTCTTGCAGTGTTGGTTTAGATTTTGCTGGGTATGTTCCACCTGAGTGTGATGATAGGTATATCTGGAGATCACTGATTGGTACCATAAAACAGGCAATTCCTTCATTGGGAAAAAAAAAAATCTCTCCTTGCCTTTGCTTAGAATCTCATGCTTACCAAGCAACCTTTGGAAATGACCTGGCATCCCTGCTAGCTTCCTTTGTCAGCCAAAGTAATTATCCAAAGTACTTGGCTGGTCCAATTTTTATGTTTATTTCATGAATTGTCTTTCATCACCAAGCGTCCTTATTCATTCGCTCATTAATTCACTTACTCAGTGTCAAACCCTTACTCTGTGTGCATTATGTTGATAAATCCTCCTCCTCCTCCTAACTGATCATTGAATCATTTCATTTCTTTTTTTTTTTTAATGCTCAGTGTCCATCTTTAAACTGGAACATAAACTCCTTTCTTCCTTAGCATGTCTCTTTTGAAATTTTTTATTTTTCCATAAGTAATTGGGGTACAGGTGATAATCATCCCATTTCAAAAGTATTCTAAGGTAGACACATTTTCAGCATTTTAAAAATGGACATAGAAGTTTAAAGAGTTAAAATCAGGATCTGAATTCAACCTGAGTTGAATTCAGGTTGACTCTGGGCAGATCAGACCTACCTACAACACTAACAAAGAGTTTCTGAACCTTCATAACAAAGAATCCCTTCCTGGGCCATGGCCACAGCAAATTTTAGGAAAGCAAATTTCACATGTTGGGAACCCAGAGAGCTGATCAGTCAGTTTTTTTCCAGTCATTCCCAGTCGGTACCTCTTCTTCTGTATCAAGGTGTAGCTTTATCTGAAACTCAGAAGTGGAGTAAAACCTTACTGGATTTCAATGAGACATTATTCTAAATAGAGTCTGGTTCAACCAGGGTTAATAATTACTGTAATATCTGAAATAATATACTGGAGGATCATTGGAGGAGGGCAGGTAGAAAGGGGAAGAAGAAGACTAACAATCTAAACATCAGTATAAACATTTGACCAGCACCATGGAAGAAAGAAGGTTATAAACATATATATCTTCAATAAAGGAAGTTCAAAAGACCCTCAGCCTGGAAACGCTTGGTCAACCAACTGTTGACTTGATTCGTCATTTATATTGAAATATAAATTTATTTTTAAAGTAAGATTTTATATTTAGACCGAGTCTTTTTAGGCTGATTATCTCCTAGTTAGCGGGAACTGGCATGAGTTTTTTATTGCTGCCTAACAAATTACCACTAACTTACCAGGTAAAAACAACACTCATTTATTATCTCACAGGTCAGGAGGACAAAAGCCAGGCACGGCATGGCTGGCTTCTCTGCTCAAGCTTTTGTAAAGCTGAAATCAAGGTTGAAATCAGCCTGGGTGAAAATCTCACTGGAATCTGAGTTCCTCTTCCAAGCTCATTGGTTGTTGTGAGAATTCCGTTCCTTGCGGTTTTAAGACCGAGATGCTCAGCTCCTAGAGGCCACGCCTCTCTACTGGCAGCTCAGAACAGAGCAGCTTCCTTGCTTCTTGAGACCTACAGTGAGAATCTCAATGATCTCATACTTTTTGAAGGTTTCCCTGATTAGGTCAGGCCGCCTGGTATAATCTCCTTTGCTGTCACCTCAAAGCCAGCTAAGTGACCTAGCTAGGGATTGACATCCATTATATTCACAGGTCTTGCCAACACTCAAAGAAGGGGGATTATTCAAGAGTGTGGGTCATCAAGGTTGGGGATTTGAGGTCATTTTGGAATTCTGCCTCCCACAATTTAATACTGCTTATATGTACCTCTTTCTCTTCATGTTAGCCAACACTGCTCTGGCTGAAACCCTTAGTACATCACCCTTACATCTCCAGAAGTGCTTCCTGATGGGTGTTCCAAAAGACTTTCCTCTCCACATGAGCTAGCGCACTGCTACCAGGTTCATGTCTTCTGCTCTGACATCTCCACTGAATCTCAAATCACTCAGTGAATAAAGTCAAAACTTTTCTCAGGACAGGTTCCCCAGCTCGCCCCACTCTCCCTACCAAACTTATTTTCTGTACTTCCCTATTAACAATTTTTACAGGACATGTCGGTTTTTTAATTCATTTTGGACAATGACATCTTTAACAGGTGCAAACCCACACTCCATCCTCTCAGTGTTGGCTTCGATTTTGTATTTAATTCAGAGTATAGCTGATGTTCAGGAGGGAGGGGTTGCCAGAATCAATTCAAATAACACTTAGGTAATGGTGCAGGTTACCTGCTTGCATGAATATCCATGTTCCCTTGGATATTCCAGATAACCTCACAACAGGAAAAACAAACAAACAGACTCACATTTTAAGTCATATGATAATAGCCAAGCTCATTAGCCATTCTGAGAATCTGGCTTCATTAGCAGGTGCTCAGAGAGTCCGGGTAGCTATTAGTGATATTCCTGCCATGAAAGGGTGTGTCCAGGACTCCCAGAGGCAGCTTAACTTCCCCAGCCTACTTCAAAATGAGATTTACTCAGTTACAAATTGTACATGCTAAATGAGCAAAACTATTAAACAAGGAGGGCTGCTGGGCTAAATAGCTGAGCATTTAACGGTACACCATGGCATTACTATTTTATGGTCTTTTAAGGCAACTGGAAGAATACCAGCTGAATGAAGAATCAGGTAATTTGCAGACATGTTTTATAAATTGCCACATGCTTGCATAAAAAGTAGAGTTTCCTTCTCATCTAATAAAATTTGAGACAGAGACACTTGAAAGAAGTCAGTCTGTATGAGATGGAGTACGTTTGCTAATGACCAGGAGCACAGAATTTCGTTCTCTTCCCTTCCTGAATTGATGCTTTAGAGAATTAAAATACACTGGGTCCTGGCCTTCCATGAGTTTCCCCCTCCGATCTATTTTCAGTCATAATGAGGAAGGCAGATAGCTATTATTAAGAATTAGAAGAACAATTTTCTAAGTTGCTGCCTTTACTTTTGCAATTTAAAACGGAAGCAAGGCAGCTCCTCAGTCACTCCGTCTCCTGCTAACCCTAATGAAGCTTACAGCGTCAGCTTCACCTTCAGCTGATTTTCCCTCTGGATTGAAAAATTCAGGGAAAGAAAAGACATGTAACTCTGTTTAGCCACAAACTGTGCATTTCTGGGAGTTTAAAAGAAAAGTAAAGGGAAAGGTTAATTAAACCACTCCTCCCACTAACATTAAAGTCATTTAGAAACACCTGAATGTGTTAGCTGTACTGGAAGTGAAATCATGCTCCAGGTAGAACAGCTTTTCATGAATGGTTACTTCATCACAACAGGGGATATGTAGAAGATATCACATGCTGAGTCACAATGCTGCCTCCCAGAGTCCCCAGGAAGCCATACTTTGCATGGCGGCTTCAGGGAGTTAGCATGGAGGGGGTAAATGGAACTGGCGACATCCAAAAAGCATCGATGCTGTATTTCCACCTGGAGAGTTCTACTCTGAGAATGGAACCATCAGGATTTGTGTGGGAAAATAATGAAGTGATGGTAGCACCAAGATCCCCAAACAAAAAGAAAGGAGATTGTGATGTTCCCCTTCCCGTGTCCATGCGTTCTTATTGTTTCTGTAAGGCTGCCTTTCTTACAGAAAAAGGAAAACCAAGGTTTCTACGGGTTTGCAAATCTGGAAAAAAAAAATTGTGAGGCATTTGGTTTAAACAGATACTAAACACATAAAAATAATATTTGTCAGCTACAAAAGACGTTTTTTCTTTTAAGTTCTGAGATACATGTGCAGAATGTGCAGGTCTGTTACACAGGTATACGTGTGCCATGGTGGTTTGCTGCACCTATCAACCCATCATCTAGGTTTTAAGCCCCGTATGCATTATGTATTTGTCCTAATGCTTTCCCTCCCGACTCCCTGACAGGCTCCGGTGTGTAATGTTCCCCTCCCTGTGTCCATATGTTCTTATTGTTCAGCTCCCACTTATGAGTGAAAACATGTGGTGTTTGGTTTTCTGTTCCTGTGTTTGCTGAGAATAATAGCATCCACCTTCCACCTTCATCCATGTCCCTGCAAAGTTCGTGAACTCATTCTTTTTTATGGCTGCATAGTATTCCATGGTATATATGTGCCACATTTTCTTTATCCAGTTTATTATTGATGGGCGTTCGGGTGGGTTCCAAGAAAAAGACTTGTTCTTTAAAGTTGGACTCAACTATCTGCTTCTTTTGTTAAAAATTTTATTTTTAAAAATTTTTGTGGGTACATAGTAAGTATATATATTTATGGGGTATATGAGATGGTTTGATACAGGCATGCATTGTGAAATAGCACATCGTGGAGAATGGCATATCCATCCCCTCAAGCATTTATCCTTTGAGTTACAAATGATCAAATTACATGCTTGAAGTTATTTTAAAATATATAATTCAGATATTATTGACTATCTGCTTCTTTGTGAAGACTTGCCGCATATCCCTATGTAACAATGATCTCTAATTTTGTGCCACCATTGAAGGTGCCAACTAAGTCACCAGCTCTACCTTTCAAATTTTATTACATTTCTTAGTTTACATGCGTCTTCATCCTGGAGAATAGGGTTGGGTGTCCTGTGGTTTACATGCGATCTAACACAATGAGTCCCCTAGATCTTGGTGGATATGGATGCTCAGGTTAGGTGATGGTTAAATAAATAGTCATCCTAATATTTAGAGTTATATGCTAGCTAATATTTACT
The DNA here is from genome assembly GCA_963573385.1 of Cacajao melanocephalus. Taxonomy (NCBI): domain Eukaryota; kingdom Metazoa; phylum Chordata; class Mammalia; order Primates; family Pitheciidae; genus Cacajao; species Cacajao melanocephalus. The sequence goes on from CAUYLG010009643.1 coordinate 9,513, forward strand.
AAGCTCATGAAATATATCAGCCACTATGCTAACGGATCCACATATTCTAACTTAATCACATCTCTATTTATTGGAGGGCTTTGCATATGTACCAGGCTTTGCATATCTTATGTAACATTTTTCTTGTGAGAACCCTTTGAGATAGCTACTATTATCTTCAGCCTGTAGATGTGGAAACTGAAGCTTAGTGAGACCATGGTGGGTCCTTGAAAAAGGTAGTTGGAAATTGTAAAGTCAGACTTCAGACCTACTTATGTTAGACTGTAAGTTTGATGTGATGGACCAACTGAATTAATCAATCAACGAGTAAGAGACTACATCCTTGGCGTAAGACCACCTGTGTGCAAATTCCAGTTATTTCCTATGCAGTTGTGTATCTTTAGATATGTAGCTGCGTGTTCTCACTTAACCTCTCAAGCCTCAGTTTCCCTATCCACAAGAAGATGGCAGTACGCATGTCGTGGGGTAGGAATGAGAGATAATGACAATTAATAAGAGCATGGCTCAACAAAGAACTAAGAGGTAAACTACCATTAGAAACCAGCAATCCCATTACTGGGTATAAACTCGAAGAAAAATTGGTCTACCAAAAGGACACATATACACCCATATTTTCATCGCAGTTCTGTTCACAATAGCAACAACATGGAATCAACCCAGGTGCCCATCAACCATGGACTAGATAAAGAAAATGCAGTGTATATGCACCATGGAATACTATGCAGCCATACAAAGAATGAAATCATGCCCTTTGCAGCAACATGGATGCAGCTGGAAGACTTTATTCTAAGTGAATTAACTCAGAAACAGAAAACCAAATACTGTATGTTCTCACTTATAAGTGGGAACTGAACATTGAGTACATGTAAATGTAAAGATGGGAACAGCAGACCCTGGGGACTACTAGATCGGGGAGAGAAGGGGGAGGCAAGAGCTGAAAAGCTACTTACTAATACTATGCTCACTACCTGGGTGACAGGATCATTCATACCCCAAACCTCTGTATCATCCAATACACCTGACAAACCTTAACATGTACTCCACAAGTCTAAAATAAAAGTTGGAAAAAAATATCAAAAAAAAAAAAAAAACCAGCTCAGCATCTGGCCCGTAGGTGTAGTTTGGTAACTGTTTGCTCTTAACCTTCATGATTGACAGCATTCATTATTTTTCTATATTGTTCTCTCATTACATCATTACATGATTAGTTACGACTTCAGAGTTGTGTGTGTGTGTGTGTGTGTGTGTGTGTGTCTATGTCTATTTAACAACTGTATTGGAGTTTAATTTACATGCCATAAAATTCACCTATTCTAAGTACACAGTTTGGTGAACTTTGGCTTGCATATAGCATTCCACAACCACAACCAAAATCCAGTGTTAGAACATTTCCATCACTGCAAATAGTTCACCTAATGCCTATTTGCAGTCAACCCTTACACCTATCCCCATCCCCAATCCTTGACCTGCTTTCTGTCTTGCCTTTTCTAGAATTTCTACATTGATGGTATATATACACCATGGAATACTACTCAGCCATATAAAAGAACAAAATAATGTCTTTTGCAGCAACTTAGATGGAGCTGGAGGCCATTATTTTAAGTGAAGTAACTCAAACATGGAAAACCAAATATTGTATGTTGTTAATTATAAGGGGGATTTAAGCTATGAGGATGTAAAGTCATAAGAATGATATAGTGGACTTTGGGATACTCCAGGGGGAATGTTGGAAGTGGATGAGAGACAAAAGACAACACGTGGAGTATGGTTTAAACTGATCAGGTGACAGGTGCACAAAAATCTCAGAAATCACCACTAAAAAGCTGATTCATGGAACCAAATACCACCTGTACTCTAAAAACTATTAAAAAAATTAAAATTAAAATAAACATGTTTTTTCCAGAAAAAAAATCTATATTTTTCCCCTCAAACTCTGCTCCATCTATATTAAACATCAGTTGTTTGTTAAACATGAAAATTCCCAGGCTCCACCATAGACTTACTCAATTGCCATCAAGTTACTGCCAGGAAATTGTCATAATTAAGAGTCACAAGAGACTTTTTTGGATAATAAAATGGGAGCACCTTCACCTGCAAATTTCAGGGTTGCAAGACTACCCCTGGCTATATCAAATGGGATCACAGCTAACAGAGCCCATGGCTGAGCAGTAAGATGGAAGGAGAGGAACATTCTCCCTGGAGTGATAATCTGTGCAATCATTCCCGTCCATTGCTCTTCAAAAACAAATCCCTCAGAGGGTCCTTTAAATTTGACTGGAGGCAGGCTGGCATCCCCTTCCCCAGAAGAAGCCCCCACGGGACCCCAAAGACAGAACTCCTTGGCTCTCATTAATTCTTTCTCCCTGGGGAGGAAACAACCACGCCATACACAGAGCTGATTGCTCCTTTGGCCATCCTTAGAGACTTAGAGCTTCAACTTGCAGCTGCTCCTGCAGGATTTGCAAATCATCCTCTTAGATCACTCTCTGTGGAGCCTGCTGAGGCTACAGGATGTGTTAGCTGAATAAAGTGATACTCCTAGACTCTGAGGTAGGGCCCAGGGTATCCTTGGGGACAGTGTTCTGTGTCAGAGAGGCTTTCTGTGATCATGTTGAAATCATGACTGGGACTCCCTGAGGACATGGAGATTTCTCCAGCCATGAACTACCCACATTTTAAGGAGTCCGAGCGTGCAGAGGGCCTGGATCAAGTTTCTTTTAGGTCAATGTTACACACTCAAATGCCTACAGAGGCCAGCCATGTAAAGGAGTGCAGCCAGAAGGAAGGGATCTATAGCAATTTGCAGAGTGCGTGTGTTATCTAAAAAAGACTATCACTATCTATTCTAGGTCTTTTGCAGCAACCTGCGTGGAGCTGGAGGCCATTGTTTTAGGTGAAGTAACATGGAAAACCAAATATCATATGTTCTCACTTATAGGTGGGATTTAAGCTATTAGGATGTAAAGTGGTAAGAAGGTTATAACGGATTTTGGGAGTACTCCAGGGGGAAGGTTGGAAGTGAGTGTTAATGGTTGCCATGCAGATGGCAAAAGACCCATGTTGCCAGAGCTATGATATGTTAAGACATGCTGAATCCAGATTTGCATGTGAGAGCTCTTTATTTTATAATGGACAGTTAATCCTTTACAAAGAAAAACCAGTATAGGACTTGCCAAACATGTGTGGGCCATTCAGTGTATCACAGAGGAGCTAAGCGGTCTTCCTGGCCGTTTCCATATTTCCACGTGGCTTAGACGATGTTCCAATGGGAAGGCACTGGGGATGGCATCATACTGACCTACATTGGAATCCCAGCTAACCTTTACCTTTCTAATCACAAACTCCCTATTTCCATTAACAGCATTGAAGCATAATTGATATACAAAAAAAAAAAAGACCTGCGCAAATTTAATGTGTACAATTGGATTAGTTCGGACATAGGCCCATGAAATCATCATTGCAATCAAAGTAATACACATATCCATCACCTCCAAAAGTTGCTTTGAACCCTCTCACCACCTTTTCTTGTGATAAGAACACTTAACAAGAGGTCGGTGTTTTCAAATGTTATAAAGGCACAATAGAGTAGTGTTAACTAGAGGCACTGTATGGTATTAACAGTGGTCCAGAACTGATTCCTCTTGCATAACCCAAACTTCATACTCATTGAATAACAACTGCCTGTTTCCGCCTTCCCCAGTCCATGGCAACTAACATTCTATCGTACTCTCTGCTTCTACAAATATGACTTTTTTTTTTTTTTTGTGAGAGGAAGTTTTGCTGTTGTTGCAGAGGCTGGAGTGCAATGGCGCTATCTCGGCTTGCTGCAACCTCTGCATCCTAGGTTCAAGCAATTCTCATGCCTCAGCCTCCCATGTAGCTGGGATTACAGACATACATCACCACACCTGGCTAATATTTTTGTATTTTTAGTAGAGACAGGGTTTCACCATGTTGGTCAGCCTGGTCTCAAACTCCTGACCTCAGGTGATCCACCCACCTCAGCCTCCCAAAGTGCTGGGATTACAGGCATAAGCCACCGTGTCTGGGATAATTTGACTATTTTTGATGCCTCAAATAAGTGGAATCCTGTAGTAACTGTCTTTCTGTGACTCATTTATTATACTTAGCAATAACTTCTCTCGGGTTCATCCATCCATGTTACTGCATATGGCAGGATCTCCTTTTTAAGGCTAAATAAAATTTCATTGTATGCATATAGCATATTTTATTTATTCATCTATTCATGGGCATTTATGTTGTTTCTATATCTTGGCTATTGTGGTTAATGTTGCATTAAACATGGGCGTGCAGATAATGCTTCAAGATGCTGGTTTCAATTCTTTTGGATATATTTTCAGGAATAGAATTGCTTAATTATATGGTAGTCCCATTTTTAAATCATTCTGATTAACTTCTATACTATATTCCATAATGGATGTACCATTCTGCATTCCCACCAACCACGTACAAGGGTTCTAATTTCTCTATATGCATGTGTACCCTCATCTGAAAGACAGGAAAGTAACAAGTATTTATCACTGGTTCTTGTGAAAATTAAATCAAGCAAGGCATGCCTGATGCATAGTAGCTACTCAGTAGACCTAGCTCTCTCTCCCTACTGATTTCATTAATTCAACAAACATTCTTGAGTATCTACAGTCAGCAGGAATGGAGCTAAGTGATGAAAAAGTTGTTTAACCTATTGTATGTTTTGTAGACATCTAGTGGGGAAAAGATAGAATGTAAAGCAAATAATACCATTATTGTATATCACCTGATGGGAACCTTTTATTTTAAAACAGTGGATTACAACTTCTGGATAGAAACTTCCTCTTCTAAAATACCATGAAAATATAAAATGTCATTATATGTTCACTTCAAGCATTCACTCAAGGTAAAATCACAACCCAGTGTTACAGATGCTATAAAAAGTGGTTTCCTAGACTAGAACACCCTGGTGTGGCCAGCCTTGTACCCCCATCCAGACCTCCTAGAAGCCGTCTGGTGAACAGTTTCCACTAATATTCTCAATATTTGAGAATAAGCAAACTAAATCCACTTAGTTGTCCCTTAACTTGTCCCTATTTTTATGAGAAAAAGATAGGAAGAGTTTCTGGGAAGAAATGAGTGAAACAAAAGAAGCAAAAAATAACAACAACAAAAAAAGAATATGCTTATTTATGAGGAAAAAGAACTGAAAGATGAGCATACATCTCAATGGAAAGCATACATCTCAAAGCTGAACCATGGAGGATTGAGCCCAGAACATTTGACACAATCTGAGTCTGTGCAGACCATGGTCTCTAACAAAGAAAGCACTTTCCTTCAGGGAAACTATTTCCCTTAGTCCACAACTTTAGGCTACAGGAAAAAGTGGACGTAATATTTAATACACGGCTCTCAAACTATGGTTTAATGTGCAGTCTCCTTTGTGATTAGAATGGGGTCAAGAAACCACCTGTGTTTTGAGAGCAAAAAGAAGACCTGAGTAGACAGATCTTCCTAAGCGTGAGGGAAATGGTGTAAAAATTTGCAAAGTAAAGCTAGGAGGAGAGGAATAAGAGAACACAACAATCAATCAGTCAATCAATGCAAAACGTAGGAAAAAATGAGCCCAACCTGAAAGGATATCTAACAGAACAATAAACAAAGAATTACAGAAATGGTCAAGCAATAGTACTAGAGCAAGTATTTAATGTGTAATAATAACTCAAAGGCAAGATAAAATGACAAATACAAATATAAATGAGAAAGCAAATATGCAAGGGAAAAAATGAGGAAGAGTAAGAAACTGAAATGATATTACTGAAAGATAAGTATCTCATCTAAACGAAAGGCTTGTTATAATATTGGTAAATATAGATAAAACTTACAAAATATTCAAGCAGTCAGAGAGAAGATATTATTTTGAAAATCACAATAGAGAAATAGCAATGATTTAAAATAAAGAAAATGAGTCTCTTCTAGGAAAAAGTACTCAACAAGTGAAACAGGAACAATAAAAGTCTTTGAAGATACAAGACAAGACAAATTTTCTGAAATGGAAAAAAAGCAATACTACCAAATCTGTATAACTAATAAAACACACCATTTTCCAAGAAAAGATAAGAAATTATATGAGAGATATTTTTTCTCCAAGTCTTTTAGGAGACAAAATCCTTTGTAAAGAGTAAAATTCTGTTTGGTCTTACATATCCCCAAAATTATATTTAATGCTAGAATAAAATGGAGCAGTATGCCTACAAATGTGATTCAGAAATATTTCCAGCCAAAGGAATTAGCTTGTTCTAAAGGCAACACATAGAAACCCTCCATACCAAATTCAGGGAACAGATATTTTTTTAAAAAAAAGCTCTCATTGCTAAAATTATGGTCCATGGGCATCGCAGGGAATGAAAGAAGATTACCAGGCCCTGTTGCAAACCTAGGAAAACAGAATCTACATTTTAACAAGATCTCTAAATGGATCACTTGGATATGTTTGACAGTACTTAGAAGAGGAATTAAAAGAACGAATTCAGGAAGGAAGAAATTGTGTCCAAAAGACTATGAATATTTTCTGTATTTATACATAGTACTGATATTTGGCAATTGTGAAAATCACAGTTATGAAACAAAATGTAAAGTTTGTAATACTTGGTAATGTAAAAATTAATAGTAACATAACTAAAAAATTTAGAAATAATTTAGAAATTATAGTGAAGTGAGGCTGGGTGGGATACATTAGTGTTTAAGAACTTCAACTTTTATAGCAGAGTCAAATTATATCATATTAAAAACAAAAGTAGTTTAAAACGATGATTCTGATTTCTTAATGTTTTTGTAACATCTTAACATTAGAAAAATCTTTTAGGAAATTATATCTTCTACAATGAAGAAGTATCTGAATCTCAACTATATTGTCTACTTGAGTTTTTCTATTTTGGAGTACTATGAAATGTGATTATTTTAATAAAACAATGGTGTTAGATTAAATAATTTATTCTTAAATCTTAAATCTGTGTTTATGCACAAAATAATATTAACCATGATATTAATGATGGTTCTTTAGGATGATAACATATGGGATGATTTGCAAATGTCTTTCTTTGTATATTTTTGCTTAGTACTTGTGTATTGAGCATGCATTTCTTTAACAATAGGCTGCAAGTAATCCTAAGAGAGAGCAAAGGCACAGGTCCTATTTCCACTATAGTAGAAAAGAGGGCAGACTTCTTGGTTCAAAGTTCTCTCTTCTGCAACTTCCAGGTAACCAAGTTTAGTTTCATCCATTGATATCGTCAGAAACATGTGAACCAGAGCAATGCCATCTTGAATAAGAGCTGGGTAAAATAAGGCTGAGACCTACCGGGCTGCATTCCCAGATGGCTAAGGCATTCTAAGTCACAGGATGAGATAGAAGGTCAGCACAAGATACAGGTCATAAAGCCCTTGCTGATAAAACAGATTGCAGTAAAGAAATTGGCCAAAACCCACCAAAACCAAGACGGCAACAAGAATGACTTCCGGTCATCCTTACTGCTACACGCCCACCAGAGCCATGACAGTTTACAAATGCCATAGGAACATCAGGAAGTTACCTTATATGCTCTAAAAAGGGGAAGCATGACTAATCCACCCTTTGGTATATAATCAAGAAATAACCATAAAAAGGGGCAACCAGGAGCTCCTGGGGCTGCTGTTTATAAGAGTAGCCATTCTTCTGTTACTTTACTTTCTAAATAAACTTGCTTTTCTTTGCACTATGGACTCGTCCTGAATTATTTCTTGTATAAGATCCAAGAACCCTTTTTTGGGGTCTGAATCGGGACCCCTTCCTGAATGTCAGTAAACTACAACATTCAAGAGGGCAGGAAGTAGACAGGTCTTCACTATCAATGCATGTTCGTTTTATTTAATATACCAGGTGGCACGAAGTAGTGAACACATATTCATTAGTGAATGAAGCCCACTTTCTCCATGGAGGCTTCAAGATAAACCAAGACTCCTTTTACACATTTGACGATGGTTGGGATGGCTGACTTGAATTTTAAGTAACTAAAAGACTGAGAAATCTGGTGACCTTTTCTCAGCGAGAGTCGGGATGTGGCTAATTTAGACTCTAGGTGCTCAGCAGTTGTAAATCTGATCCTTAAGTTTGTATGAACATGACTTTTTCATGTTTGAATGTGGCTTAATTAAGCAAAATGTCTTATGTGAGGATTCAAATCCCTGTGTAGATTAAATGAGTCTATTTAGGATCCACGAAGACTTTGAAAGTTTTTCTCCCACTGTAGCACATTGCATTACATCTCCGTACAACAGGAGAATAAAAGAATAGTTCAGAGAGGGGGGGAAGAGAGAGAGAGAGGGAGGGAGGGAGAGAGAGGGGGTGGGGAGGAGAGAGAGACAGAGAATCGCTGCATGTTGGTGCTGTGTGGGATCTTGGAGACCATTAGGAACAACCTCTCGACTCCATGGATCATAGTGTGGCATAGTGGACGAATGCGGATGGAAGCTGCAGAACGACTCAGTCCAGGTTCTAACTTTGCCCAGCAACACATTGAATGAACCTGGCCAAGTCAATTTCATTCTCTTGGGCCATCAGTTTCCACTCCTTTGAAAATTAAAGAATCGTGGTAGTATGTACTCATCATATTTCATAATTTGAGCCATGGAATGCTTATGTAACAATAACAACATCATTAATTTACTTGAAAACTGAACAACTAAAAAGAGCCGAGATATTTGGGTTGGATCCAAGGCAGGGACTCTAATCCCTGAACAATGGCCCTACCATTTTCAGTCAAGATTCCATACAGCATTGACGTTAAGACTGACTTCCAGGAAAAGAAATAAATTTAAATACTTAATTGTTATAACAAAAGGAGGAAAAACTAGAGAGTCATGACTAAGGATGTTATTTCTTTTTTAAAAATCTTTCAGGGTATTTTATTATTATACTTTAAGTTCTGACATGTGCAGAACATGCAGGTTACATAGGTATACACATGCTGTGGTGGTTTGCTGCATCCACGAATCTGTCGTCTACATTAGATATTTCTCTTAATGCTATCCTTCCCCTAGTCCCCAACCTAGAATGTTATTTCTATTTGGCATTAATAAATAATGAAATCTTGATCCACTACAAAAATTGTTTGTTACAGGTAGGGAAAGGCCATCACCAATCAGATGATTCTCCAGCCCCTGGAGGGAAAATGAGGCCTCTTTATTTTTAGTAAAGTTGATCAATGTTGTCCAGGGAGATGACAGTCAGAGAAGAATAATACTGCTAGGTATGAGGTGCCTGGACACTCCGATGGGAGAAAGTTGAGATGCAACCAGTTATGAGGCAGAGAGGGTGAGATTCCCAACTATAGGAAGGATATATGGTCAGATTCCCACCTATGGGAAGGATAGATGGTGAGATTCCCACCTATGGGAAGGATAGATGGTGAGATTCCCGTCTGTGGGAAGGATAGATGGTGAGATTCCCGTCTGTGGGAAGGATAGATGGTGAGATTCCCGTCTGTGGGAAGGATAGATGGTGAGATTCCCATCTGTGGGAAGGATAGATGGTGAGATTCCCGTCTATGGGAAGGATAGATGGTGAGATTCACACCTATGGGAAGGATAGATGGTGCGATTCATACCTATGTTAAGAAGGATAACATAGAGCCTATGTCCTTGAGTCTGGAGCTGGACGACATTGGGTTTTATTAGTATGGAGGATACTGGAAAATTGTGTTTAACTTCTTTATTCCTAATTTTACATAACTCTAATAATTAGGACCCCCACCCCTGAGCCTTTCCTTCTGGTTCTCCTAAATAAGCACTTGGCCTTATTTTGCTTTTCTCACAATAGCTACGGAAAAACAATAGGGAAGAAAAAAGAAAGAACATGTGGAAACCATAAAGGTAGCTAGACATTTTATAAAGTTCTTGTAGTTCTAGTTCTTGCTCTAAAATTCCTGACTCCCTTTGAGTAGGCAAATGGAAAAAAAAATGTGTTGAAGAATATGAGTTTTAGAGACACCCGGTTTGAATACTGGACCCGGTCCAACTAGGTCATGTGACCTTGGTTAAATCATGGTTAAATTAATGGTTATGAATTTAACACACCTTGCTGCTAAAAGCTGGATAAGATTTTATTCAACTTGAATGAATAAATATGTACAAGTTTGGGTGATGCCTGAATAGGGCATAAGAGGTCCCTGTGGTGTGCAAATAACTCCAATTTGGCAAACACTGGCTTTGCAGCTTTGGAAAAATAAACCTACGTTTGAATATCAGTGAGTTAACTTAGCTGTGGTATCTCAGTCTACTGATATAACTTCTGTCTGTCTCTTTCCTTCCAGACACAAAATGAGTAATGCAATCTACTTGGTTTCAATGAGATAATAACACATGTAAATCACCTGGCAGAGAGAGATGGTATTAATAATATTCAGTAAATGGGAACAAGAATTGTTTTGTTTTGTTTTACTGGATTGATGCATATCTTTCCCCCACTGACTTTAAGCACTTTGAAAGCATGGATATTGCCTGTTTTTTTTTTTTTAAATTACTTCAACAGTAAGTGCTCAGTATGTATTTGTTGGATTAATTAATGATCGCAGAAGGATATGAATGTCCTCCCTAGAATGTACCAGACAATACCTACTATGAAATTGTAGTATTATTTTTCCCTAATGGTTGTTGTGATGCCATTGTTAAACTCTTAAGGAAAAGCCAACAGAGAGCTATTTTAACGTCTTGAGTTATACTTCCTAGATTGTGACAAAATATTCTAGCCGATAACTACAGATGGTTCCTCTTTCACCGTAAAGGTGTCTCATCTGTTTTTCTTGCCACTTCTTAGGCTATTTGCCACAATTAAGTACAGCAGCAGAAAGTCCCACAGGCTGGTTTATGTTGTGTTTAAAAAGTTAATTAAATTGCCAAGTTGTTAAGTTGTTAAATTTAAAGTTAAAAAAATCTATTAGCAAGTTTCCTCCTGATGAAAGTCATGAGATCCATGTATTTGATTTTCAACGTGGTCCTCTCCAGCAATAAACATTAAAAATAAAACAATTTCATTTTATGTCCAGGCCCTCTTACAATGCCTTGTGTGTGATGCATTTGGGAGGAAAAAACGACAGCTAAATTACACTTCATCTGCACACAAAACTTCCAAAGAGCATATTTATCTCGGCAGGGTGAAATGGGTAAGTAGCGAGTTAAAAACCAAGCATCTGTCCAAAGTTAATATAGGTCATTTTATATTTTATACTCTGTTCTTACAAGATAATGACAAAGATGCCCTTTGCCTACTTAGGATGCTAGATTATCTGTCTAATAGGGTACTGGAGGTGGGGGATATTTTGGCCAGTAACCACTAGGAGATAGACAGGTCTGGCTTTGATTTTTGGCTAGCAAACAGGCTGGTAAACTACCCTGGGTTTCCAATTCCCCACTGGTTCACTGAAGATATGATAACAAATATCTCAAAAATAGAGGAGAGAATTAATGACACAATGGTACATAGTAACCATTATTTTTTAAAATTGCTCTATTCATAGAAACTATATAGGGTATAGAATAGAATGTAGCCTCTGGGGCCAGGGAGGCTAAGTTTAAATGCCATCTTAATCAGCTTGTGATGTTCAACAAGTTACTCAGCTTTTCTGCCATGGGTTTTGAGTCTGTGAGGGAAGTATGATGATGGTACGCAATGCATATGGTTAATATAAAGATTAAGTGCATAAAATAAAACATTTCTCAAACAGTGCTTGGCACAAAGTAGATTGGTTCATAAATATTAGCTGTTATCATCAATTGATTAATAAATATTAGCTGTTACCATCAGAGCTGTTACCAATATATTCAGATCTGCATGTATATATTCCATTTATCTATCCATCATTTATCTATATAAGAAGTAACTTAAAGGAACTAATGTGATAATAAATTCGGATCTTAAGAGACGCTTTAATAGAACCACGGTTAGAAACTACAACTTGGAAGAGGTCTTAGAAAACATCAATTCTATACTAACTGCTGAATGAATCTTCCCTGCCATCCTCTGACAAGTTGTCATTGGAAATGTGACGTGGAACTCTCTACCTTCTGACAGCCTGTACTAGTGCTGGACAGCTCTAATTTTTGGCAATCTCATTCTTCTATTGATCTGAAGTCTGTCTCCTTTCCATATTGGGGTTACACAGAAGACATCTGCTCATTCTTCTACTTAATAGCTCTTCAGAGACTTGAAGGGAACCGTCTTGAGTCCTGAGATGTCTCTTCTCCAGGATAAAAAGCCCTCATCTTCAGTGAAGGCACGCTCAAGATTCATTTCAAATGCCACCACCTCTTGAAAGCCTCCCTTGCTCTCTCTGGGAAGAGCTAAGCACACCTTCTTCAGAGCTCTCCTGCTGTCTCAGTCAGCCCCTCCTCACCTCTTTTATCCCAAGGCACTGTCATTACATGTTTATATTCATTTGCTTCCCCAACTAGCCTGTTATCTTGAGGGGTCCTGGCAGATTTATCTTTGTATTCTGTTGATGCATACTAATGGCTGAAAAAGAGCTTGGCAGTCCCTCAGAAATACAGAAATAGAATTTCCATATGATCTAGTAATTCCACTTCTGGGTATACTCACAAAAGAATTGAAATCAGGGTCTTGAAGATATATTCGTACACCTATGTTTATAGCAGTATTGTTCATGACAGCCAAAAAGTGGAAGCAAACCAACCTCTGTCCTTCAGAAGATGAACAGATAAACAAAATGTGGCATATGCATACAATAAAATATTATTTGTCTGGGCATGGTGGCTTACGCCTGTAATCCCAGCACTTTGGGAGACCCAGGTGGGTGGATCACTGGAGTTCAGGAGTTTGAGACCAGCCTGGCCAATGTGGCGAAACCCTGTCTCCCTAAAAATACAAAAATTAGCCAAGCATGGTGGCATGTGCCTATAATCCCAGCTACTCGGGAGGCTGAGGCAGGAGAATTGCTTGAACCTAGGAGGAGGAGGTTGCAGTGAGCTGAGACCACACCACTGCACACCAGCCTGGGTAACAGAGCGAGACTCTCTCTCTCTCTCTCTCTCTCTCTCTCTCTCTCTCTCTATATATATATATATATATATATATATATATATATATAACCTTACACATGCTACAACATGTATGAACAGTGAAGATACTATGCTACGTGAACCTTGAAGACATAATGCTAAGTGAACTACGCTAGTCACAAAAAGACAAACACTGTATGATCTTGCTTATATAAAGTACCTAGAATAGTCAAATTCGCAAAGACAGAAAGTAGCATGATAGTTACCAAGGGCTGGGAGAAGAGAGGGATGGGGAGTTAGTGTTTAATGGGTACAGAGCTTCAGTTTTGCAAGATGTAAAGGGTTCTGGAGATGGTTGGTGGTGGTGGCTGTGCAATAATGGAAATGTACTTAATATCAGCAAACTGCACACTTGAAAATGGTTAAGGTAGTTACTTTTATGTTATATGTATTTTACCACAATAAACATAATAAAAAAAATCACTGCTGAATAATTGAATGAATAAGTTTATGTTTTAACTGAAAAGAGTAATACCCATTAGTCTTTGTAGATGCTTTAAGCAGTGGAAGAAGATAATTTGAGGAAGGCAAGACCATTTCTGGTACTTCCAAATCGCAGCAATTAGAAAGCTTCTTATGCAGCATCCACCCAGAACCTGTTTTAGTGAGAACGAAGGTGCCTGCAGCACTTCTCAGAAGTCTGTATAAAACCCCAGTTTCTTTTGTTCACATTTTCTTTTTGAAAACTAAGCTCTATAAATTGGCCCAACAAAACTGCAGGTGTGGAGGGAGATGAAGCCAACTTTACTGCAGTTAGCAGGAGACACTTGCAGTGGGATACAGCTTCCCAGTGAATAGTTGACTCCATGTGTATACTCTGTTACATTTATAGGGGATAATTCTCAACAAGAGGTCCAGATTTCTGTCTCAACTGCCAATATGTCAGTATGTCCTTAGGTGATCCCTGTCCCTTCTCATTGAATATCAGTTTCACCATCCGGAAATGAAGGAGCAGATTTTGATCATCACAAAGCAGTCAAACAGGCATTCTAAGAACTTAAGAGTTTGGAGTCAGGTAGTCCTAGCTCTAGGACAAACTGCCAACACTTAATGAGATAGTTAAACTTGGCTATGGCAGCTGGGCACAGTGGCTCATGCCTGTAATCCCAGTACTTTGGGAGGCTGAGATGGATAGATCACTTAAGGTCAGGAATTTGAGATCAGCCTGGCTACCATGATAAAACCCCATCTCTACTAAAAATACAAAAATTAGATGAACGTGGTGGCGGATGCCTGTAGTCTAAGCTACTCGGGAGGCTGAGGCAGGAGAATCACTTGAACCCGGGAGACAGAAGTTGCAGTGAGCCAAGATGGCACCACTGCATTCCAGCCTGGGTGACAGAGGGAGAGATTGTCTCTAAATAAATAAATAAATAAAAACACTTGGCTATGGAAATTAGTTCTCCTAAGCCTCAGTTTTTACTTCTTTAAAATAGGGATAGTAATAGAAATTACCATAGACTTGATTTAAAAATCCATAAGATGGTCAAAAGCTCTTACCAGGATGAACAGTAAAGCAACTTTTGGGGGAATCTATTGTAATTTAATACAATAATTATAATAATACTATTGTAATAATACATTATTGTAATCCTTTCTGCTCTGCTGTTTTTTTGCTCAGAAGAAGAAAAGTAGTTCTACTTGTACTCTAGAGATTCAGTAGTAATCACCCAAGCCATGAGTAATTGTCTTGTTGGGTCAGATTATCCTGAATGAGTTCCACAGGACTCCTTCATTTATGGGGCCAAAGAGGTGCCATTGTGGACCTTAGGACAGTCAGGCATTCAGGGACCAGGCTGCACAAACAAAATGTATGCAATAGCCTTTCAAAAGACATCACAAAACACTCAGCACACTCCTGCAAATCAAATGTGGCGTGTGCATCTAAATTCAAATTACTTCAAATTACTTTCAAATTTTTGAGCCTGCATCATAGTGTGTATAACTTGGGAAGTTCAAATTTCAAAAATGTAAGGGATCATTTTGTTTTCCACCTTGTAACAAAATAACATTTGCTGATAGACCCCAGGCTCCCTTAAGGTGAGTTTTTCTCTGTATCCTTCTGCTGTTATAGCAGGATTTGAGAACACAGTGTGTCCATTTATAACAATAACTTATTTAATATATCCTGAAGTATGGCCATCAAGCATCAAGATCATTCATTCTTCTGCACTACAACTTTCTGTAATACTATCTCATGAAATCATTAGCCTGGGTTCTTTGTAATGTTAATTTCCTAGGGAAAAGAATTCTCCCTGGGTCTTATTCTGTGAAAACTACCCTCTAGTCTCCATTCCACATAACCCAGGCATGGAACACATTGCCCAAATGTCACCGAATGTCACTGCATCAGAAGTTAGGTAACATAATCTAGTGCAAAGCAGAGGAAATACCAGGTGGCTGTCAGGGGTGGCTATCTCACACTCTGCTGTGCTGGGCTACCTTCCAGGAAGGAAGCATTCCCTCCTCATTTTGTGAATCGTCAACTGTGGCAACACGGATGCCTGTAACTGGATTTCATTATGGAAATGTTACTAAAGAGGGCCACAGGCTCCAAAATCCATTAAACTGTTTTCTATTGCTTTACATATTCTTCTGCGATAAAAATAGCCTGATATTTGAATTTAAGAAGCCACTGCCTAAAGGGGAACAGATGGATATTAAGAAGATTATAATAAAAAGGGGGATTATCAAAAAAATAAAATGGGAGTTGGGGAAGGGATCATTCTTACACTTTAGGCAAATCGTTTTTGGGGGTGACGTGTTTTCCAGAATGTGACACTCCCCTCATTGGAAGTAAAACCTCTCAGCATCTTGGTCACACCGAGGGGATCTGCAGCTGTGTGTTGTTGGGTTTAATTTCACAGCAGTATTTCCCCAACTGCCCAGGGGGTATGTTTGCAACTTCCCTCTCTGGAAACGCAATTTGTGTTCCAAGGTCCACTTATCACAGCTCTCAACAAAAAGAACTTCTTTCTCCTTCTGTCTCTTTTTCTCCTTTGCCTCTTCTCCACAAAAAGCAAGGATTCTAACACCACACACTGCAGCGCACCTGCTATACACGCTTACATTTCTGCAACCTCAATACTTTAAGGTTTGGGCAACAACCAACCTTGATTCAAAATAATGCAATCAATTTTTGTCTTTTTATACTTCTCAGTGGTTTGGGATAGCTGCTTGGAAGCTCCATCCCATAAGTAGCTCCCTTCTAAACAGCCATATTTAAAGCTATTTTTTTTACAACACCATACTAAATGCTAATAATTAGTTTAACTATGGCTCTCACCACGCTGCCACTCATTCTACTTGTTCCTTAACTGTCCCTTTCCAAAGCCTTTAAAATTCTTTATGCTGAACTCCCTGGACACTCTCAATTTCTACATTGTGTTTATAATATTGAGAAGTTCAATTCCATAGTGATATGGTTTGGCTATGTCTCTGCCCAAATCTCATCTTGAATTATAGTTCCCATAATCTCCACTTGCCATAGGAAGAATTCGGTGGGAGGTAATTGAATCATAAAGGTGGTTTCCCCCATGCTATTCTCACGATTGTGAGTAAGTTCTCATGAGATTTGATGGTTTTGTAGGCGGCTTCCCCCTTCACTCTGTTCTCACTCTTCTCTCTCCTGCTGCCACGTGAAGAAGGATGTGTGTGCTTCCTCTTCTGCCATGATTGTAAGTTTCCTGAGGCCTCCCCAGCCATGCTGAACTGTGAGTTAATTAAACCTCTTTTATAAATTACCCAGTCATGTCTTTATTAGCAGAGTGAGAATAGACTAATACACATAGTATTATTAACATTTTCCAGATCATCAAAACAGAGGTATGTGCTCCTGTTTTGAGAATTCTTATCTAATGACTAATTATTATTCCATCATTGTATCATCAATCAATTAGGCAGAATGATGATATCACAAGATCCATTGCCCACCTCTGTTTGTTGTATAGTTTATCTTTCTGTCTGTGGATATTTATTTAATTTTCTTCTGGTTCAGGTATTTCCTCAATAGGCTTCTTCAAACACTTTGCCTCTGCACTTGAACAGGAGTTGTATTTTAGTTGGATGTGAAATACTTTATTACCACCCTTTTTACCCAACAGGCTACAAAACGTGGTAGGTGAAATACCAGAAATCTACCTAATTCCCTGTCTTGTATTTGTAGTCTGTTCTTTTCATCAAAATAGCACAGTTTGTATCTTTAAGGCTAGGGTATCTCATGAGGCTTTGTTAGAAATCCATAAGTCTATAAGTCTTATCCATGAAGCTGTGAGTTGTTTTGGTTTGACCATTCATGTTCATCTCTAGTTTGGTTAGTTTCTTCTTTTATTTCAGTGATGCATATTTCTCCTCAGTCTCTTACATTTTATCATTTAAGAATTCCAACTGTTAGCACATTAAGACTTTTGCATCTGTCTCCCAATCTCTTAGTTTTATATTGGAGTTTTATAGCTAGCTAGCTAAATAAATATAGTGATTATGAGTATAAAGTTGAACTGGTTTCAAATCATGAAGCAGAATATTCTCAATACTCAAAAGCTATCCTCATTTTTCCCTCCCAGTCACTCCCATCCCTCCCCGACCACCAGCACAATGGTAACCAATATTTGCATTTCTAACTGCACAGATTAATTTTATCTGATTTTTATACTCTAGGTAAATAAAACAACAAGATGTGTATTATTTTGTGTCTGGCTTCTTTCACTTGGCATTAGGTTTGTGAGATCCATCCACTGTGTTGTAGAAAACAGTTGGTCTTTTTCTCCTTACTATGTATTATTCCATTGCATGAATATGCCACAATTTATTTATCCATTCTACTGTTGAAGGTCATTTGGACCATTTCTAATTTTTTCCAAGAACTTTGGAGATAGGACTCTAATTTTATCTGGGCTTCGTTGAGGTAGCTTCAGACTATTATCGTTTATATATAACTGTATTTTCTCTGCAGGGATTTAAGTTTCTTTTTCTCTGAATATCAGTGGTTTTTATTTTTCACTACAGTGTGTCTTGGGAGGCACTTATCTCTGTCGATTCTACTCACTGTTCAGACCTTTTTCAACGTGAACAACAAATGCTATTGGCATTGTCTCTTCTTCCTTACGGGTAGCCGCATGACTGAATTACCTCATTTACTCCTCATATTATTCCTGCAAGGAAGGAGCCATTTTGCATATCTCACAGGTGAGCAAACTCTGGCTCAAGTGGGAAACATGTCTACCCAGTTTGAAAAGAATCCAAATTCTAACAATTTCCACATTCTAAACTTGACTTGACACATGCTAAAGACATACATTCTTATGAAATGCTAGATTCTAGGTGTAAATGTATTCTGATAATGTAGTATTCTTCACAGCACAGAAAAAAAGCCTAAAGATGCTTCACCATACAAAGAAAAAATATAAATAAAACCAAGAGTTTTATAACCAAATATTTTTAGGAAATGTGAGACTAAATATAATTTACTTATTTTGCTTTAACTACAAGACTTAAAGCCTTTAATATGCTTCTGAGCTCTAAATATCCCCGAGGGGAAGACAGGAGGGATAAATCGCATGCAGCATCGCCTAAATATAGAAGCTTTTTAAAGATTATGATCTGTTTATTTTTCCCCAACATTTTATTATAAAAATTTGCAAACAAATAGAAAAACTAAAAGACTTGTACAGTGAATACCCATGTATTCACTACCTAAATTCTACAATTAACACTTTGCTGTCTTTGTTTTATTTATCTAACTATCCATCCATCTGTTTTTCCCATTATTCCTCAATCCTTTGGTTTTTAGAGCCATTTTAAAGTAAATCACAGCATTTCAGAGTTCTTTAAACAAGAACACTTCAGCATGCAAATTATGAACTAGAATTCAACATATTTCATGGTCATATTTTTAATTGAGTTAAAAATAACACATTGCAAAATGTACAAATTATAAGAGTATCAAACAGTGATTTTTGACAAACGAATAGATCTGTGTGACCTGAATTCATCAGCCCAGAAGGTTTCAGCATGCTTCTTTCCAGTTAATCCCCACTCCCACCCACCCACCCAGAAAAAATCTCTTTTCTGTTTTTTTTTTTTTTTAGATCACTACCCAGTTTTGCCTGCTTAAAGCTTTATTTAAATGGTATCAGCTTTCAATCAGTATGACATTTTGGGATTCATCCATGCTGTTTCATGTATATGTAATTGCTATAGAACTTTTTCTCTTTTCTGTAGCATTTTGCTGAGGTAGTATGTTGTGGAATACATGTTAGAGAATGCTGGACTATTGATTTGGGAAAGTGGAGAACAATTCTGAAGAAAAGAAAGACTTTCTTCCTCTTTAGTGCAAAGAAGCAATAGTCACTTTTCACTTTTCAGTTTTTTAAATATCTTATATTTTATATTATTAAATTTATATTTTATTTATTGTATTTGTACTGTCTATTATACTGTATATATTTTTTATTGTATTTTATACTTTATAGTATTAAAATGTACAGGGTCTTAAATGCTTGATCACTCGAATGGGCAAGGAGGCAATGTCTATTTTTAGTTTTTGAGACAGAGCCTGTCACCAGGCTGGAGTGCAACAGCACCATCTAGGCTCACTGTAACCTCCACCTCCCAGGTTCAAGCAATTCTCCTGTCTCATCCTCTTGAGTAACTGGGATTACAGGCATGTGCTACCATACCCAGCTAATTTTTGTATTTTTAGTAGAGACGAGGTTTTACCATGTTGGCCAGGCTGGTCTTGATCTCTTGACTTCATGATCCGCCTGCCTCAGCCTCCCAAAGTGCTGGGATTACAGGTCTGAGCCACTGTGCCCGGCCGCAATGCCTATGGTTTTAACTCGGCACCTTGATTTTTTTAAATGCAGTTTGCTTTAATAACTATTTCTATAAGAACTCCAAATTAATGAGTGTCCCCTTTCCCAATATAACACCTAACGGTTTGTCTATATCTCCAGATTGTATGAGAATCCTGTCGGACAGTGTTAAGTAAAGTACTATTCAAACTATGAAGTACCGTACAAATTCTGGTTATGGTCATTAATAACAATGACTTTAAACTCATTTTTACCCCCTTTGGACTCACAGGAATTTAAAGTTGCAGGAAAATGTGGGTGTTGCTTACTTCATCAAGCATGTCAATTTTTAGCTGGGAAATTGAGACCTAGAGGAGGAAGTGACAAACCAGTAGGTGGAGGCTGAACTACTATGTCCCTGCTGCTTCTTACTTAGATCCCTCTGAAACACAAGTTGTATTTAAATATGTTAACCATGTCGACTAAACATAACTTGGGTTTTTAATTAAGGAGACCTAGAAAAAAAATTATCTGTATCTGTCAGGTTGACCAGCCCAGTGGACTGTCTTGGTTTTGGGACTGAAAGTCCTGTCTGCCTACAGGAAACCCCTCAAACATGGAAAAAACAGGTGGCTGGTGACCCAAAGTCTTCCCTGGGGAGGGAGACAAATTCAAAAAAGTTGCGTTCAAATCGCTCTGGAAAGTCAGGACATCACATTATCCAGGGACAAACAGAAACCCATTTAAATCTATTTCCTACTTTTCTACTAGAAGAAGGTATCATGCAAGACATGCTTTTTTTATCACTTGGCCATTAAATTCACCTTATTTGGAGGGCTACATAGTGTAATGGTTAAGAACTAAGATATTAGAATAGACAACCTGCGTTTAAATCTCAGTCCTGCTCCTTACTAACTACGGTGACGTTGAGCCAGTCACTCTAATCCTCTAAGCCTCAAATGTTTTACCTTTGGAATGCGGAGAGTAACTACCTATCTTGTGGAAGAAATGGATTACTTATACTAAGCTTTTAGCAGCGTGTCTGGCACACTGTTAGTGTCATATAAAGGATAACTCTTTTGACGATTTAGTACACAAGCTTTAGAAGAGAAGCTTCAAGACCAATCTGGGAACAGCTTCTGCAGGGACCCTACCCATGAACATTCCTCATGGTTTGATTCAGTGTAGAAGTTTGCTTCCACTAGATGAAAAGCAGAGGCAGTAGCTAAACAGCAGGCATTCACCCTAGCTCTAAGGGTTAAACAAAGAGGCAACTGCTTTTACATGGGAATGTTTTTGTCACCCCTTTTTAATCTGACACCTTTTCATCTGCATTGAAGCTTCAGAAGTCAGATTTGACTGAAGTCACTTTGAGACTTGCGCTAGCAATGGGACTTTAATTACCTTTCTCAGACACAGAGATGGCTCTTGTCTTTAAAAAAGAAGGTGGGGGAGAGAAAGGAAAGGAAAAGAAGGTAAAGGAAGGAAAAAGGAAGGAAAGAGAAATAAAGAGAGAAAGAAGGAAAGAAAGAAAGAGAGAGAGGGAGAAAGTTTCTTTCTCCCTCTCTCTCTTTTTTTCGTGCATTCTTTTTCTCCCCAGATTGAAATCTTTTGTTCCTGGCACTTTCCATATGTCACTCTTTAATATTTAATCAGCCCCCACCTCATCAGAAGACTGCTGGCCTCATTAGATAATTAATGGTTGCCGGGATCGCATTTGCTTCAGTTAATACATCTGCAGCCAGCAATTAGCGCCTAAGTTTATTAGTTGTACTGGCTTCATTTACTGGGGAAGCAATTCTGCTTTTGATTGAAGCTACTGGGATTGGCGTATGTGGACAGCTTGCCCCCTCTTCCGGGATTCTTTTGTTTACATTTTTTGCTACAGTTTTGCAACACTGCGCATCCTGGCCCTGCCAGGAACAGTTGGTGGGGAAGATTTCCCTTTTATAATTTAGAAGATAATTGGGTAATTCTGCACAGGAGAGAGCGGCTGCAAAATGGTTGTCTGACTTTGGGTGGGGCGAGGAGCAGGGAGGGAAGCTGCTAGCTAATTTGTTCTTTTGGAAATGACTTTTTTCTTTCTTTTAAAGCCATAGATCCAAAGCTGCAGAATAGTCCGAGTGGAGGAAAGCATGCTAAGAAATGTGGTCTCATGTATTAGGCAGCTGCCTCCAGGGAGACCTTGCTGCTTGGAGGTGGGAAGTTTCCGGTAGACTGTATCTTCCGCTGTCTTTCATTTCTAAACTCCACACTTCGTCCCCACCTCCACTCCAGTTTTTGTAACTACAGGGAATCGTGTTACTTTCACTGTCTTTTCAGCCCTGCATTTCAGCCCTTCATTTCTGCTGCCTCCAATGGCCACCGGTTCATTCCTGGTGATTACACTCTTGGCATATCAGCATCATGATTTCCCTAGTCAAATTCGGCTTGGCTCCTGATGCCAGAAATTGGGGGATGATCATTAAGAACACAATAAAGATGTAATATCAGAATAAAGTGAGGATGACGTTTCATAGATTTGATAGGAAAAAAAAAACGGAAACAAAGAAAATATAACTTGACCAGAGAGAAAAATGGGAAGTAAAAGCAGGAAGAAACAAGAAGCAATGATGGTTTCAAATTTTTCTTTGTCTTTTTTCCTTCATGCAGAAGTTACAAAATCAAGATCAATCTAAATACATGTGCAATCAATAGAAGGAAGCAATGATGATGAGACACATTTGCGGTGTTTTCTTGTTTTAGCTTGAGGCATCTCCACCCCTGTTCTCAACAGAGGCCCAAAGATTTAGACATGTTTCCCCAAAATCATACAACGTATAAGCATCTGAGCTTATTCATGGAATCCTGTCGTGTCTTAGTCAATTTGCATGCATCATTTTAATTTCATTCTCCTAAAAACACTGTAAAGTTCTTTGAGGTTAAGTCATTTACCCAAGATCACCTACAGGCAGAGAAGTTATTTGATTCCCAAGCCTCTTTCTTCCAATACCAAGACTAATAAGATTTGGGGACTCAACTAAGGTTCAGGTGGAAGAAGCATACTGCTCAAAATCATGTACTAAAGTTTGGAATTCTCTATCATGTTATCGAAATCCTTTAGATGAGCAAATACTTACATACACTTCTTCAGGCCTAAGTGGTAAGATGGATGTATTGTTTCTCTTATTCAGTGTTTATTTTCAGGGTCGGTTAAGTTCTTGGCCCAGGGCACATTGCTACAAGAGGTGAACCAAAGCATCAGTACAAACAGACAAGGTAGACAAGTGCCCTTACAGAGCAGTGCCTCTCAAATTTTAATTTACACGCAAATAATATGAAAACCTTGTTAAAATGCAGATTCTGATGGTGAAGGGTGGGAAGAAGCTGGAATTCTGAATTTTTAAAAAAGATGCTGAGTAATATCAATGCTGGTTAACCCAAAACGTACACCTTGGAGTCACTTGGGGTGTTTGTGTTTCTAAACACCAATTTCTAGGCACCATCTCTATCAATTAAACTAACATTTCCCACTTTTTAATGATTTTTTTTCTTGTAAATTTAAGTTGTTTATAGATGCTGGATGTTAGACCTTTTCAGATGCATAGTTTGCAAATATTTTCTTCCATTCTGTAGGTTGTCTGTCCATTCTATTGATAGTTTCATTGCAGCACTATTCACAATAGCAAGGACGTGGAATCAACCTAAAAGCCCATCAATGACAGATTGGATAAAGAAAATGTGGTATAGATACACTGTGGAATATTATGCAGCCATTAAAAGGAATGAGATTATGTCTTCTTTGCGAATATGGATGGAGCCGGAGATCATTATTCTTAGAAAACTAATGCAAGAACAGAAAACCAAATACCACATGTTCTCACTTGTAAGTGGAAGCTAAATGATGGGAACTCATGAACACAAACAAGGGAACAGCAGACACTGGCACCTACATAGGAGTGCACAAGGAGAGGAAGAAGAGCGGAAAACATAACTATGGGGTACTAGGCTTAGTACCTTGGTGGTGAAATAATCTGTACAACAGACCCCTGTAACACGAGTTTATCTATATAACAAACCTGCGTATGTACCCCCAAACCTAAAATAAAAGTAAAAAAATAAATCCATCTCCAGGACTATGCTCAGGATTTAGCATATTTTAAAAGTACCCCTCAGTTAATTCTAACACATATTCAGGAGCACTGGCTTAAAAAGAAAAATCTTGGCAGGACAACCTCAGCTGAGTATCACATGAGTGAAAGAAACCAGGAGAGGAAGAGGTGGCAGACAAAGAATATTCCCATTTACAAGACAAGAATGGAGACATTGCTGGGTTCTAAACCAACCAATTCTCCCACTGCTCTCTAATAAGGTACATAATACTATTGTAGAGAAACATGACTTGCCATCTTAGTGCAAGTTTTCTGGGCAAACATAAATAAGCTGTTAAACCTCTTTTGTCTTAAAATTCTCATCTGTAAAACACAACTGGCACATGACCTGTCTGCTTGACAGTGAGGCAGTGAGAGGGAAAGAAATTAACAAATGAGTGGGTTCTTTGCAAAGGCTAATCAGAACCATGGCAAAGCAAGGCACAGTTACTACTAACACTTCACCTTTGGGCAGGACGAGCTCTGCCATGCTGGAGAAGACTCTAAGGCAATTGCTGTAATTACAATTCAATTCTAAACACCTGTAATGTTCAGTTTGGTTAAAAACAAAACATATTCATCAGATTTTGTTTTTCTTATAAAGTAGGAGAATTAAAAGAGACTTCAAAATATCTTTGAGTATAGTGTTTTCCAGAATGTGACATTTACGATTGATAAACAGAATGATTTGGGGTGACCTATTGATAAACTTAAAATTAATCGTGTTTAAATATACATGAGACAAACATTGGTTTTGGTGATTATATAAAATTGGGTTTTGGGATGCATTTCTTTAAGTGAAAACAGTGAAATAACTTAAAGACCTTTATTATGCACTTTCTGTACTATAACTTAAGAAAGAAAGATAATTTAAGGAATAAGTAACAAGTTGAGGAAGACGGAATGTAAATTATTGCTTGCAGCTGGTGGGACCCTGTTCCAATCTAGCATCTACAGTGGCCCAACCATGCCCTTTCTACCTGGCTCTTTCCTCCAAATGTTGGACACAAATGCCGATACTTGCCTTCATGAGATCTGCATTTTTGGCAAGAAGATTTGATGTTTTTATGATTTTAGCACTAGTAGAGCAGAGACTGGAAGGATGCACATCTACTCTAAGAGGTGACTTCGGAAGGATCTGTCCGTGGTGCTGCTTGTGAGCCCCTGCTCTGAACAAATTATCCAGCCTCAGGGACAGCTTCTTTTCTACACTAAGCACTGGCTAAACTTGCAGATGCCTTCCAGTGCTAAAATTTGATGGTCCTTCCTTATGACTGGGATTTATCCTTAGAGTCAGCAAGTCCACTTTCAGGAATTTCCCCTAAGGAAAGAACCAATGAAACATGTAAACCCTAGCTACTAGTATGCATGTTGGCATTACTCTTGTGGTAAGTATTTTACTAGGTTCAGGTAGGAGCACGTGTGTTATTAAGTTGAACTGTATAAAACTGCCATGTCTGTAAATCAAAAATTGGTGAACATTAGCAATCAGACATGTAACAATAGGAGAGCTATTACCTAAATTGGGGCAGATTCTATGTACTACTACATTCTGCAAGTATCTGCAATAAAGCTGTATTTAATGTATTTAAAAACAGTAGTTTTGCTCAAAATATACTCTTTTGGATAAAAAAGATGAAATAAGTTGGCAAACAGTATTAACAAGGTTATTTGTTTAGAATGTACTTATGCATAGCAAAAGGATGTAACACTTTATATCTTAGTCTTGTGTGCCTTCTTGTCTTCACCGGCTGTGATGGCTTCTTCTTAATTAAGATTTTTAAAGTTAATTTTAAGTAAAGTTTTCTTTTGTTTTGGAGATGACGTCTTGCTCTGTTACCCAGGCTGGAGTGCAGTGGCATGATCTCCGCTCACTGCATCCTTTACCTACCTAGTTCAAGTGATTCTCCTGCCTCAGCCTCCCAAGTAGCTAGGACTACAAGCCTGTGCCACCATGCCCAGTTAATTTTTAGTAGAGATGGGTTTTCTCCATGTTGGCCAGCCTGGTCTCGAACTCCTGACAACTACATCCAATTCCTAGTCAGTTCTCCTTCTCTTTCTCACTCAACCATGTCAGGATTTTAAATAGTGCACTTGCTGTTGTCATTTTCTTTCATTCCATGGTTTATTATTCGTGTTTTTTTGTTAAGTAGCTTCATAATACTTCTCAACAGATAGTTCCAGGCAGGCATTTCCAGCCAATCAGAATTGTCACACAAAGGTATATTAATTTTTTCACATTGCTCTAGACCCAGTCAGTTAGATATCTACCCGCTGCCACAGCCTTACCTCTATGAAAACGGCTCTCTTTCTTTCTCATCCATTAATTTTCCCCTCTTAGCCTCGTGTAGACTTACACAGCTAACAACTGAATTTCTCTCTTAGCCATTCCTAGTAATAGAGGACCAGTAGTGTGACCAGTTCATCTGGTTTGTTGGGAGTTCACTAGATTTAAAAACTTAAAGTCTCATTGCCCAGGAAGTCCATCAGTCTCAGACTACTTAGGAGGTCTAGTTTTTCTAGTACCGATATGATTTAGGAAGGGTCATTGTGGGTAAGAGGATGATTGACCCGCCAAGCTGCTTGTCACATAACTGAGCTAAGGTCAGGGGGATGATCTCCAGCTCACAGTCTGTAGAAGGTCTTTGAGAAAAGACCTTAACTACTACTGAACTAGAGGAACTCAGGCCTCCTAGCTCAGCCTCTGTTCATGTTACTTAGGACGTTTTGTTGATTATATAAAATTGTGTTTGGGGATGCATTTATTTAAATGAAAACAGTGAAACAACTTAAAGACCTTGGGACCTCTTGGCATGCCAACTCCAAGTAATTTCAGGCTTGCAAGTGTGATGTGAGTGTGAACTCCTTCCCTCTGGAATTGTTTCTCTTGCCTCTTATTCTCTGCAGTTTGGTTTTAGCCTTCAGCCAATATCTAGCCCTTCCTTTGCTCTGTGAATTCAAGGCACTTTCTTTTGCAGAGCACCACGTAAGCACCAAAGTGAGTGATGATTACATTCTAAGTTAATGACAGTTTCCTCTATTCCATATGCAAAAAATGAGAACTGTATGATGTCTTCTTCTGAGAGGCCATTAATAGGAATCTTTTAAAAGACAGTTTCGTCGCACTGGAAATATTAAGCTGTTATTATGGCAAATGAGCTTATTTTTACTTTCAAATGAAAATATAAATAAGTAATAAGTAAATATTAGCAATTTTGGTTCCATAATGAATAAGGACAGAATTGAGAGCTGAAAGAGTGTGGTGTGCCCATTAGAGAGGCTGGGAAATTAACATTTGTTGACATTTTTCTGCTCTTAGCTTTAATGTAAACGAGAGGCAATTAACTTATATTCAACATATTTCCTTTGTAAATATTTTCTGTTTCTCGATATAGTAACCAAGATGTCTTACAACAGTGCCATATTCGCAGGCCCCAAACTAGGGGGAAGCCTCACCTGTCATCTGCCAGCATAAAAATAGAAAGCCCAAATGCTTGAATAATTCAATGTTCCTCCTCTTCTATTTCTTACCCACGTCATAACTATGCCATTCACCATTCGGTGATGCTTTCTCTTATTTATTTTTTTTGCACAATTGATAGCTAGGTAAATCTATATATCCCTACACAGAAGAACATGAATTATCCGATGCTTGAGTGAAACGAAGACAAAAACAAACTTGAATATTTAAACTTGCAGCAAGTATCTTCGATGATAGATCTTTTCAGACTCAAACTCATTTTTTTCTTTGATATCTACTGCTGCTATAAAGTCCCAGTTTATCATATAACATTACAATTTATGGTGTAACCAGCTTGTGTACTGACTATAAACCTTCATCAATGCCACTGTAAAGGGTTTATAGTCCATAAATAGAAGAGCAAGACTGTCTTTCCTCCTTGTTTTGCCCACGACACAGCACTTCAGACATGTCAGCCTAGTTATTTGTTTTACATGTTGGGTGAGTTACGGGAACATAAGTGGATGCACTGTTGTGCCTCTCCAAAATCCAGAGACAATTCAGGGTCACAGGGGAGATTAACCATGTAAGGCTGGCTGAAAGATGGAAGAGAATAAGTCCGTTCTTCTTATATCATTAGTCTGTAGGTAGAAAAGAAAACTCCAAATTTCCGAATTAGGAACATGCTCTTTCTTTTGAAACCAACCAACCATGTAGTCACATCACATATGAAATTAATCAGACATAATTCTACCATATTTACTGTTTTGCAGTCACCTGTTTCATGTGCTCTTCACTGTGTTTTAACTCTTTTTATGGGAAGAGCATTAAATTTGGGCACACAATAAAAGGTTGTGTTCAAATTTAACTCTAGTTCTGATTGACTGTGTGTTACTGAGACAAGCCTCTCTGTCTGATCAATGCTTTTCTCACCTATAATTAATTAATTAATGCCAATGTAATTTTAATTTCTTCAGTCTTCACTATTCTACGGTACTAATACTGATGTGGATGGTGATAATGAGGGTGATCGTGGTAATGATGATTGTGATGATAATGCTGATAATTAGCGATTGTGATAACCAATGATAACTAACAGTTGACTGTATTATAATAACCAGGCAGTTTTTTTGATTTTTGTTTTTGTTTTTGTTTTGAGATAATGTCTGCCTCTATTGCCCTAGCTGGAGTATAATGGCGTGGTCTCAGCTCACTGCAACCTCTGCCTCCTGGGTTCAAGCAATCTTCCTGCCTCAGCCTCCTAAGTAGCAGGGATCATAGGCACCCGCCACCATGCCCGGGTAATTTTTGTATTTTTAGTAGAGACAAAATTTCAGCATGTTGGCCAGGCTGGTCTCGAACTCCTGACCTCGTGATTCACCTGCCTCGGCCTCCCAAAGTGCTGGCGTTACAATAGTCGGGCAATTTTAAGTGCATTTTGCACACAGCCTCATTTAATCACAACCTCATTTTACATGTGAATATTCTGTGACTCAGAATGGTGAAATGGCTTGCCCATAGCCACATAACTTGTGTTTTAAGTTGGGATTTGAACACAGCACTCTGCCTTGTTTGTGCTGCTCTAAACATGTCGTTATATCACCTCTTATAATGGCAGTGTTCAAATTAATGGTAATGATTCAAATTTTGTTTGCGTTTCCCCTGCCTGGGTAATGAAATTGTCAATCCCTCCAAAATCTTACTAAAAATAATTTCAGGAGTTCAGAACACAGAATTTCTTCTCATTTGTGTCTGGTTAGCCTTGCTGCCTGCAAAGCTACCAATCATGGTGCGTCATGCCTGGAGCTGGAGCCCAGGATGAACTACTGATGTTTCCTTGCTGACGAATAAGAACTGCAGCACTCTTGAGATGATTGCAAATCCCTAAGGTTACAAACCAAGGCTATTTCCCGTAGGCTTCATAATACCAAAGTCACAATGAGGTCTTGGCAAAAGTTAAGGAGAATGCTTTTCTTCCCTACCCCAGACCTAACTTAGTCTCCTAGACTCCAAATCAATACTGCTTGTGGGTTCCAGTCTCACAGTTCCTTGTATCAACTGTTTCACTGGCTTCTGGCTAGAGTCCCTCTCTTCCTAGACCACAGACACATTCGTGGGACCACATCCAGGATAAAACTAGGCCCTTCTCTGTCATGCAATCCCTGTTCCAGCTATACCTTGATGAGTGGCCAGGGGGATTGAGATAGCCAGCTGTGTTACCGGCAGGAATTTGGAGTTTTGGAAGGTCTTTGAGTAACATTCCAGAATATTTCAGAACAGGATTCAGAGAAAAACCCTTCTGGTCAATGGAAAGCCTCAGTAGAACGCATCCTTGCATCATGAGGTGCCAAAGGAGGGAGAAGGGACCAACTTTAATTATCAACACATTTGAATATCTTCATTCTGAACGAGACACAAGGAGGCTCAGGTGAACCCTGAGGGATTTCCAGCCAAAAGCTGGCTCATCTCCAGTTAAACAGGGCCATTATCTCTCACTCCCCGGGAGAAAGTCAAGCAGAACTGATTTGATTAACAGCAGATTAACCTCGCTAACACAGCCATCCTGGGTTTTACACCTGTCACTTTAGTATGACAATTTATATTTATTCAAAAAGCCATGAGACAGTAAATTAAACATTGCCCTAATTAGAAAAGTGTCATATGTTACAGTGGGGAAGGCACCTGATCTAATTTTCCAACAGGCCCTGTGCAAAGAACATGTCAGAGTGGCATTAGTAAAAGCCCTATAAACACCAACACTCTTGGGAGAAGAAAAATCTGGGCCACTGATGTTACATTTTTGTTTGCAAGAGGAGAGATTCAGCATTCAATCCAACAAGCATTGATTGCACCCCTGCAAAGCGCCTGGCAATGAACTGTAAGTTTGGGGCTCAGCTGGAAACCAGAGGGGGCTTCTGCCCTGGAGAACTTCAGAATCTGGTAGGAGAGGTAGACTAGGACATGGGCCATTTTTATTCAGCTTGGGTGAGAAGTACCTATTCAGTGCTGGTAGGGCACAAAAAAGGTACACTTGACAAATGCAGTCTTGGGGAAAGGGTGACAGACAGATCCTCTTACAAGCTAATTTTGTCTGAAGTGACGCCTGAAGATGATGGCATATTTTTCCAGGCTGTGAGGAGCGCTGAGGAGGAAATAGGACATGCAAAATCCTGATTGTGAGATGATACCTTGTATATGCAGGCAATTTTTGGTTAGTTTAGCAACATGTGAGGTTTGAGGGAAGTAGAGTCAGTTTATGAAAAGCAATGATCTACAACAAGCACACTTAAAAATTAAGATGGCGCGGCAGCTCACGCCTGTAATCCCAGTACTTTGGGAGGCTGAGGCAGGTGGATCAAGAGGTCAGGAGATTGAGACCATCCTGGCCATGGTGAAACCCCGTCTCTACTAAAATACAAAAAATTAGCCAGGTGTGGTGGCGCTCGCCTGTAGTCCCAGCTACTCAGGAGGCTGAAGTTGGGGAATTGCTTGAATCCGCGAAACAGAGGTTGTAGTGAGCCGAGATCGTATCACTGCACTCCAGCCTGGCAAAAGAGCAAGACTCCATCTCAAAAAAGAAAAAACATTAAGATACAGGTTACAAACAGTAAAGGGTATAAACCTACATGCATGGTTTGATGCATTCATATATATGGATGCCTCCATAGAAATAACTCTTATATCATTACATGGAATCATTCTATATATTTATTCTTGCTCTGGGTTATTCAGTATTGCCCCTACTGCCCCACCAAGGTGACTCTTCTAATTTCTATCACCAAGTATCATATTTGCCTATTTTTGAATTTATATATCAAATAATGCAACATACACATTTTTATGTTTGACTTCTTTTATTCAATATTTTCTATGTAATAATATGTTCTTGTTGTGTTTAGTTTTATGCTTTGTATTGCTGGGCAGCCTCCCATTGTTAAATATGTCACAATTTATGCACTGCATGCTAATGTTAATGAATATTGCGAGTAAAAATGCATTCAGACATTATGAATAAAGCTATGATTAACTTTCTTGTACATGTCTTTTGGAGGATATTGGTGTTCATTTCTGTGGAATGTATATTCCAGTGTGGAACTGTTGTATCAGACGGCAAGCTCAGCTTTAGTAAATACTTCCAAACAATTTTCCAAAGTGGTTATATCACCAGCAATGTAAGAAGATTCCAGTTGTTTCATATTCTTGCCAGTATTTAGTATTGCCAGTCTTTTAAAATTTAGCTATTGTGATGGGTATGTATTAAAATCTTCTTATGGTATTTTCTTTTTGAAACGGGGTCTCACTTTTTCACCCAGGCTGGAGTGCAGTGGCATGATCTCAGCTCACTGCACCCTCAAACTCCTGGGCTCAAGTGATCCTCCTGCCTCAGCCCCCAAAGTAATTGGGACTACAGGCGCACACCACCATGCCTCGCTAATTTGTTTTGTGTGTGTATTTTTTTGTAGAGACAGGGTTTCAGCCTGTTGCCCAGGCTGGTCTCAAACTCCTGAGCTCAAGCACTCTGCCCGCCTCCACCTCCCACAGTGCTAGGATTACAGGTGTGAGCCATCATGCCCAGTCCCTCATGGTATTATCTTATATTTATCTGATGACTAATGATGTTGAACATCTTTCCATACGTTTACTGACCATTTTGATGCTCTGTTTTGTGACATGTCTGTTCAAATAGTTTGACCAGTTTTAACCAGATCTCCTCTTTGTCATTGTACTTTTTTCTTTTTCTTTTTTTTTTTAATTTTTATTGTATTTTAGGTTTTGGGGTACATGTGAAGAACGTGTAAGATTGTTGCATAGGTACACCCATGGCAGTGTGATTTGCTGCTTTCCTCCCCTTCACCTATATCTGGCATTTCTTCCCATGCTATCCCTCCCCACCTCCCTACCTCCCACTGTCCCTCCCCTATTTCCCTCCACAACAGACCCCTGTGTGTAGTGCTCCCCTCCCTATGTCCATGTGTTCTCATTGTTCATCACCCGCCTATGAGTGAGAACATGCAGTGTTTGATTTTGTGTTCTTGTGTCAGTTTGCTGAGAATGATGGTTTCCAGGTTCATCTGTGTCCCTACGAAGGACACGAATTCATCGTTTTTGATGGCTGCATAATATTCCATGGTGTATATGTGCCACATTTTCTGTGTCCAGTCTATCATCGATGGGCATTTGGGTTGGTTCCAGGTCTTTGCTATTGTAAACTGTGCTGCAATGAACATTCGTGTGCATGTGTCCTTATAGTAGAATGATTTATACTCCTTTGGATATATAC
>CAUYLG010009645.1:0-18015 GCA_963573385.1 Cacajao melanocephalus
TTTTTTTTTTAACAGTTTTATTGACAGATAATTTGCATCCCATCAACCTACCCATTTTACGTGCACAATTCAGTGAGTTTTAGTATATTTGCAGAGCTGTACAGCCATCACCACATTCTGAATTTAAAACCTTCCTATCCCCTCAAAGGATGATGGAAACATCACCCCCCAGTCCTGGGCAACCACAAATCTACTTTCTTTTTCTGTGTCTTTGTCCTTTCTGGGCATTTTATTTGGATGTAGATGACTTGTCATAAACATGTCTGGGACAGTTCAAGCCCCTCAGCTACCCTTTGTGGTACTGGGGGCACTAGGTCTAGATTTCTCCCCCTTTTTTATCCTGGCAGATAGCATCCACTCTGCCCCCATTTCTCTGAGTTATCCTTTAGACCAAGCCAATCATGTTTGGTGGAGAGTTTTTGTTGCAGTTTTATTTTAAATCGGTTAATGAAAGAGAGATGGAAAGTCAACAAGGGGGCCACAGGAACTGGTGACTTTCCCATTCTTGTAGACCACCCTCTACTGTCCTCCCAGGCACTCTAGCAGCACATCGCCCCCTAGTGGTCACTGATCTGAAATGGGGGCCAGCTCCAGAACCCATGAATTTAGTGTATGTGTGGCCCTTTCCAGGGAAACGTTGCAGCCTGGGCTCCCTGCCCCTCAGTCCAGCCGAGGGGCTGCACTGTCAGCTCACTATCAGATCACGGGGCATTTAAAATTCACACTATCTTAGCTTAGTGTATAATCCCTTAAAAATTACTTCTTGTCATGTAGCTGAAACTAATTGGCAGATGGCTTGGCCCTCGCTCAGATAGGCTGAATGTAGGATCAGGTATCAGGTATCTGACTTAGTTAACAACGGAGAGAGGAAACAAAGCCGCTTGGCTTGGTGACCATGTTGACCTTTGATCCAATCCCAAAGGTCAACGATTTCTCAAGACTCTGTGCTGGGCATATCAAGGTTCCTGTTTGGAGAGTTATTAATTTTATTCTTCTTGCTTTGAATTATATCACTATAGACTCAGAAATAGACTCAGCAACAGGAATTGGATTGGGCTCAAGTCTGAATTCTCTTACCCTGTAGTTGGTTGATCCCTGCTTCCTTATCTCGAGAATTAGGGGTTGGGCTAAATCTCCCTTTCTACCCCTAGTAGTCTAGGATCTAGTGAAGTGGGTGGAGATGGCACAGGACTTTTTGCCCAGTACTCAATTCAACACATATTGGGTGCCTGCTGGACACTGGGTTTCAGCATCTAGCGTCACTGTCTTGTTTTACAACGATTCTTAACCTTTTTTCCCTCTCCATATGCAGGGTCGGCCGGCGGCCTGTGCTGCTGTTTTCCATCATCTTCATTCTGATCTTTGGACTGACTGTGGCACTGTCAGTGAATGTGACAATGTTCAGCACACTCAGGTTCTTTGAAGGATTTTGCCTGGCTGGAATAATTCTCACCTTGTATGCATTACGTAAGTAGGAACCTTCATGACTAGTCTCGCCAGAATTTAGCAAAAGTATTGTTGCCTGGGGGATCCTGGGAAAGATACTAGGCACGCTGCTCGTTTGGGATGGCAGCTTTTTGGAAACAAACATGAAAGGCCTCTAGTGTTGTGAAAGAGGCTTTTCAGGTGATGCCGTGCAATGTTTCACTCAATCTTGATCTCCAGCTCAGGCTCAGAGCACATCAAAGGACACAGGAGGTTGCATAATTGCTTGGAGAAGTGGCGATCAGCCCTTTCCTGATATGGAGAGGCTTTGGCTTTTCTCCAGAATTTTCTGCATTGACATTCTGTGTGCTTCTATCTGGTGCATAATTGGGTATCCATACAGAATCCAAATTTTCCACATTCTCATGTCCCCAGATGTGACCTTAAGTGGTCTGGAACTGAATCCTAAGGATTGGTACTGGAAAAGTAAATGGCAAGATTTGGTAGTATTTGCTCTTTTTAGGAGGATGAGACATTTCTTTCATTCATCTGTCTTGTTTATTGGCCGTATTAGCTCTGCTGAATATTATTATGTTTCACTTATTTGTAGTTGGTGTTTGCTAGAACACAACCACAGACCCATAAGGAGAAGGGGAGTTTTAGGCATGAATATTTTACATATTTACTGGTTTCATACTTTTTAGTCACTTTATGGAAAGATCTGTTGGGAATACTGTAAGATTTACGATATATTTTGTCTTTTTCTTTGACAACATGCGTAGGAGTCGGGTATAGATTAAGTAGCAATTTCCACTGTGACAAAATAAGAATAGTTCTAATTCTCTTAAATTTGCATATTAAAGTCTTCTTTTAGATAGCTAAAATTTTTGTTCCACTAGAAATAGAATTAATTCAGTACATAGTTTTATTGTCACAGGAAGGAGCAGACACAGAAAAAGACTACCAGTATATTCTTCTAGATCCATAGTCAGCAGTTTTGTTATCAATGTTTAACTGTAGTTTCTCAAAAATCACCTTTTCCAGTTGATTTGCATTTATCTTAGAACCCTTGTCTCTTGGGGGCATTCTTTAGGAAGATATGCATGACAAGATGAGTGGGCCTGGGTGATGGTGTTTGTGGACTTTGTTTCTTTGAATAAATAAATGACTGTTGGGCTTGAACCTCCCCAGGCAAAATGCCTGTGCCATTGTCTATGGCCCTGACCCCTGTCAGTCTGTGCAGAGGAACAGGTCTAAGCTCTTTTCTAGAGAAGCCTTCTGTTCCTGCCCTCAGGCATCCCTTGGCCCACAAATGTGCAGGTGTGCGCTCGGAGCCTTGCTCAAGGCAGCTGTCCTTGCCAGGCTTCCATTCTCACAGGGGGAAGGCAAACCAGCCCTCCCACATAGATGGTCATGAAAGGGGACAGCTCTGCACTTGGACAAAATGGAATAGCTGTGCTTCAGGAGCTCTGCAGAGAGTATAACCTCAGTTTCACCACCCCCAGGCGAGAGAGTGTTCATGGAAAATTGCCTTACCGCAAAGATGGTGTATTGGTTTTATCTTGCATGCCAACTACTAATGACTGGCTGAAGCTGCCAGAGAGCTGGAAGAAGACTTCTGAGGACACTTGGGGGCTCAGCAGAAGAGAACACTTTGATCTATTAGCCATGACTGCCAGGGTCAAGGAAGGAGGGTAGGGAAGGGCTACATGTATAACTAGTATTTGCCATCTGGAGAGACTATTGGTGAATTAAGCCAGACCAGGAGTGAATTGTGCCTGAATGGCATGGTTTCCACCTCACATACTAATAGAATTGTTTTACTGACTTGCATTGTGACATCATGCCATTAACCTCTGAAGCCAATTGCTTATTTACTGTAAAATATTATGTTGAGGATTTTTTAAATCAGATTACACAGTGAGCTCTTTATAGCAGAAAGTTCTCTTCCACTTCAGAACCATACAAAGAATGTACTTACTCTAGGAGATTGCTTTGCTCCAATCTCCTAGGCACAGAATCATATAACCCAGGCATTAAAATAAATTTTTTTCATGTAAGAAATTTTTCAGGCTCTGCAGGTTATGTTGTCTCTGTCACAGCTACTCAACTCTGCTATTGTAGCCTGAAAGCAGCCATAAAGAATATGTAAATGAGAGGCGTGGCTGTGTTCTAATAAAACTTTATTTACTGAAACAGATGGTGGGCCAGATTTGGCCAGTGGGCCATCATTTTTCAACCACTGATGTAAGTATTTGTTTATGGGCCTGATAACATGAGCTTTAAATTCTGACCTGTCTCCTCATTTCATCTTAACTTCCCTACTTTAATTTCTGCTTTGTCACATTTTTCTTTCTCATAATTTGTGTTCTTTTGTGTGTATGTTGTTAGTATAAGCAGCCTTAGGTATTTTCTGCAGTATAGCGGGGCATAAATAAATGGTCATGTTTTCTTAGATTGGGACCACAAATGAAATAAACATCATGACAAATGTCAATGCAATGAAAATGTTCCAAGTATCAACAAGTGATTGATTCACTGTTAGACCTAATAAAGTATTTGAAGCTACACAACTCAGCTAAACCAAAGGGATGTGAATGATGACTCAGGGTTTGTTGAGATAATATTTAAACAATGAAAATTTGGGAGAGCTGGTTGAGAGATGGCAAAAGAGCAAAGCTTTTAGATAAGAACCAAAAGGAAATAAAGGGAGAATTTAAAAAGGAAATAAAGGGCAGATGAGATGGGGGTAGGATACGGTTGGGGTGACCCATGTCTCTGTACAGAGGGCAGTCTTAGGAGAAGGCAGAGGCTAGTGATGAGAAGTTAACAGAGGAACTCCCAATCAATAAAGCAGTCCCTGAGTATCCAAATCAATGTACTTGCTAGCGTTTTATGCATAGGTAATGCTTGGAAATTTGTTTTGCTTGAAGAAAATGATTGATAAGCCAGGTCACAGGGTTGAAGTACTTCTTGCCTCTTGAGAAAAGTTTAAAATGTTGGGGCATTGATCATTTGGAAGTTACATTTGTAGTGGTCTCAACTTCTTCTCCCCCGCCCCAACCATAAGGTCTTTATCTCACTTAATGCATCTGCTGGAAAGGCCTGTGCTTTCTCAGAACAGAGCTGGATAGCATTCTTTTTTTAGTCTTGCAGGTGCTTGGCAATGTAAGTAGGGAAAGTAATGATTTTTGCAGTTTTAGTTTCTTGTGTGGCTCGCCATGAAGGTGGACTCTTCATTTTGAGAAATGCTGCTGACTTGTGGAAGTTTTCTGCTTTATTTGCAAGGCTGATGAAGTTTTTTTTTTTTTTTCTGCTTTGGATTTTTAAGGTACATTCCAGTTAAATGCACTTTACATGTTTGTTTCCCTCAAGTCGCCAAAGGGAGATGTGGTTGTGTAATTAGTACATAAAATAGAGATTACTGGCATCTTCCTGAGGAGTGTTTGCGTGAAGCAGAGTGCACCGTTGGCAAGAGTAAGAGAGAACAAGCCAAGCTCAATGGGTCTCCCAGGCTCAGTTGTGGCCTCTGAGACCATTGCAAGACACTGAAATAATTTATAAATACACTTGGGCTGGATCACACACACACACACACACACACACACGCAGTCGAGAAAAACTGACTTAGCAAGGCAGGGGCGTGGACCAAGAAAAAAAACAATAGATCACATTTTCCTATTTATTTCTGAAAATACAGTCTTATTTTCAGCCTAAAGAAATGGTCACTTCTCCACATAGGCAGATATGATTTGTTGTGGTATGATTCCTTTTCCCAGTCAGGATCCATAATATCACAGACAAGGTAATACAGCGCTGTGAAGGATGTGTCTTTCTTCAAATGGCGGCAAGGAGAGGTGATGTTTTTTAAGTTGATTTGATGTTGGATATATACGTCCTGTGAAAGAGAATTTTTTGAGTAAAAAATACTGTTTAAAAAATCTGTCCTCACTTGATCTCTGCCCTTCCCTCTCCACTTCTAACAACCTTCCCCAGCTACAGTTTCCCAGTTTGAAATAATGAACAGTACCTTTTGTTGACAGAGAGACCAAACTTTAGTTACTATGGCCAAATGAAGGGTTCTTTTCCCCCTAACAATGAACAATTTTCTTGAAAAAGTCTCTCAAAGATGTTCTTACTCCAGTAACCCTGCTTAAACCCAGACAACCTAAATGATTGGATAAATGTTACACAAGATCTAGGAACAACCAGAAATTTCACAGCTGACTCAGTGACTGATTACTTTGCAAAAATAGAAATCAAGTCTTGACTTAACTGGTAATAGACTCAGAGTTTGAGTTCGCTCTGGGTAGGGTGCTGGTCCCTTTTTGACATGACACTAATGGTTTCAGACACTTACAGAAGTGGTTGGGTAATTTCTAATGTGCTGGTGTTGGGTGGCTTTTTCTTTCTCACTATCCCATGTATTTTTACACTTCGATATTTCTCTGAACTAACATTCCTTGCAACATATTTCAGTCAACAGGATCATTAAGCATCACCACTATGCTATATATGTAAAAAAAAAAAAAAAAAAAAATGGACTGAACCAAATGGCTCCATAGGGTGAGTTGTCAAACTGTTGAATGAAGAGAATGGAGATTGCCGATGTCAACTAGAAATGGCTTCAACTACCGTGTGGGCTTCTGGGGAACAAACATTTGCTCTGCATTTGGGTGAAGGGAAAGTTTCACAGGAATATGTGCTCAGTCATCTCTTTCTCTCCACCTGTTTTCCCATCTTCAGATACCTGGGCCTTCCCAGTAACAGCAAGTTCTCAGGGCAAAAAGCCCTTCTCCCAGTGGGACTGACTCTACTCACAAGGCTTTTTCCACCAAGGAAATGAGTCAGAGTTTACCAAAGACCTTTGACAAAACCTTTTTTTTTTTTAAAGCTTCAAAGGAATTTTGGTTTTACCAAGGTTCAGATGGGCACAACTGGGATATCGGAGCAGATTGAGGTCTCTCCATTGGTCATTTTCTTCACTGGAAACACGTTACTAACCCTGCGAGCAAACTGTGCAAAGCAAAGGAGTAAATTTCTAAGCAAAAAGTAACGGGGCATTTGCTCTGTACCCCACTGTCTTCCCTGCCCCACCTCTGAGCAGTCAGAGCTTCTGGCCTCACTGCCAGGTAAGTAAGAATAAAAGTGCCTGGTGAGGGAGTTTCAGCCCCTGGGAAGGCGAGGATGCTGTGGTGGCCAGTTAGGTAGTACGTCCACTGGTCATGGGTCTGAGCCTGGAGGGGTGAGCCATCCAGCAGGGAGCCACACATGCCACTGAAGACTGATTTTTCTCAAAGTTATGCCAGTCCTTCCAACAAAAATTTACTTAGACCTTTCTCTCTCTCTCTGCTTACATGTTAGCCAAAACTTGGACTTTTCTTTTTATAGACCTTTCTCTGGAAAAAAATACAGGTGTCTCTAGGGCATGTAAGGATATATCATGTCACCTGCATATTAAAAATGGAAATATGTAAGCAGAGAAAGAATAAGCGGCCAGTGGCATCACTGAGACCCATCTGCCCAGTCTGTCCAGAAGTCTGTGCAAGAAAACATGTAGATATTGTCTAAATGTACGGATAGGCTTTCCAGTGCATATATCTTCTGGTGTTTTGAATTTAGTGAAGGTAGGTCTATGTCCAGATCAGAGGAAAATAGTAGCAAATATTCAGAGACATCTGGACATTTTAAAATTAGAGTATTGAGATGCTTTTCCACACAGGGGAGGCCGTTCTTAAACTGTGCATCAGAATCTTACAGACTAGGTTTTTTCCAGACTGGAATTGTAGCAGTGCATCTGTGCTTCATTTGAAACAAAGCTGTTCACTGCTCTAAAAGGGGAAGTGAAAGGATTTGGAAACCAGGAGATCTGAGCTGGACTGTGGACGCCACAGTTGACTGACAGTGACCTTGATGGATGGCGAGATCTCTCTGAGCTTCTGTCTCCCTCTCTATAAAGTAAGGGGATGAGATTTTAAACCATGTTTTGTGTAGCTATGCGATCCTTCCTGGAATAACTCATGGAGAGAATGAATGGAAAGCAAAACAAATGGAAAACTATGAGCTCCAATGTAAATTCCAGTTTTAGAATTCTATGGCTTTTGAATTCTTAGCTTAACCATTAGCCTCCTTCAGTGTTGAAGATTTCTTGGGGTGGGAGTGGGGGCAGTGAAACCAGGGGTGCTTCCTCTTATCCCCCCAGATGTGCCCGTCTCAAGTCCACACTAGTAACTAGAGTTGTTGGACTTCATCCTTCCTCTGTGGCTGCTGCACCAGTGGCGCTCTACAAAGGTGATCTGGGAAGAGACGCTGTGATAGGGTAAGATTGATGGTTAACAGCTTCCTTTTCCCCAGGGTTCCAGACCCTGCCCTCATGTCAGCAACCTTGCCCTTGCTGGCCCCTGCTGGGAAATCCTTTCTTGCTTGCTCTGTTCACCTCTCTTACCACATGTTTGCTGGCCGGAATCCTATTGCACACCCTGGGAATTTTTTTTCACACCTGGACAGACAGGATGGGACCTGAAGCTAAAAGCTGAGTTGACCAGAAAAGAGTGTCCAGGAATGTGAGAGAGCAATATTGGGCTGACTTTGTTTTGTTTTGTGTTTGCTCTTAAAAGCAAATTAAAAGAGGAAATAAATCAGTCACCTTGAAAGCAAGTAAAAAAAAAAAATCACACACACAGACACACACACGCACA
This sequence comes from Cacajao melanocephalus, assembly GCA_963573385.1. Classification (NCBI taxonomy): domain Eukaryota; kingdom Metazoa; phylum Chordata; class Mammalia; order Primates; family Pitheciidae; genus Cacajao; species Cacajao melanocephalus. The sequence continues at coordinate 8,124 of CAUYLG010009645.1, forward strand.
CACACACACACGGTTTCTTGAAAACATCTGGACGTATCTGGTTGGAAGCAAAATCATTACTGGTTTGCCAAGACTTGCTGTTTGTTAGTGAAAAGACAGACTCTTGGCTGAGAGAACAGAGAGAAATATAACTTAAATGGTGCAGAGCCATGAAAGTTTGTTGTCGACAACTGTTTCTCAAATCAGCACATCCTGCCAGATAGGCTGTGTTACAAAGAGTTTAAATTTTAGTTTTTCGTGACCTGCATGGAAGTACAAGACTGCTTTTTTCTTTGTTCATTTGCTCCATGAACATGGAGGAGGTGAGGACCTGTCAGGTGCCAGGGGATGGACAGTTGGTTCCTTGATTACATACTAAACCCTCGCCATTGTTGAGTATTGAGGACATAGAGGCAGACACGTGTTCCTGCCCTCTAGCACACTCAGAGTTTTGTGAGTGAAGAGGCAGGGACACACCCTGCTGGGACTGTGGGCACCAGAAGAGACCCCTGAGCTGTGAGCTCTGTGGAGTCAGGGGGAACAGGTGTTTGCTATTTGCAGTGATCACTCAGATCCTGGAAGAGCCTGGTGCACTCTGGGTAGTGGGGTGATTGGGGCTTAGCTGGGGCCTAGTGCACTCTGGGTAACATGGGTGATTGGTGTCAGCCAGAGCCTAATGCACTCTGGGTAGTGTGGTGATTGGGGCTTAGCTGGAACCTAGTACACTCTGCGTATTGTGGGTTATTGGGATTGTCTGGGGCCTAGCGCACTCTGGGTAGTGTGGGTGATTGGGGTTGTCTGGGGCCTAGTATGCTCTGTGTGGTGTGGGTGACTGGGGTTGACTGGAGTCTAGTGCACTCTGGGTAGTGTGAGTGATTGCGGTTGGCTGGGGCCTAGTGCACTCTGGGTAGTGTGAGTGATTGGGGTTAGCTGGAATCTAGTGCACTCTGGGTAGTGTGGGTGATTGGTGTCAGCTGGAGCCTAGTGCACACTGGGTAGTGTGGGTGACTGCGGTTGGCTGGACTCTAAACCATGAATAACAAAGCCAAGGAAGGAGGATGGAACAACACACACAGAGTCTTCTATGACCTTAGGGCAGTGGCAGGCCACTGAAGGATCTCGACTGAGAAAGAGAAGTCTTTAGATGAATGTTTTGGAGTAATATCTCAGGCTATAGTGTGAGCAGGCCAAGGAGGAAAAGAAGGGCACGCTAGGAGCTGGGAGGCTGCGGTGGTAGTGCGGCGAAGAAGGAGAAGAGCCCAAATGAGGGCCGTGGTCATGAGGCAGGAGGCTCTGAGGTGGTAGATTGCAGCCTTAATGACTGAAGAGTGGGGACAAGGGTGAAAGAGGGCCAGGGGTCTGGCCTGGATACCTGGAGAGAGGGGATTTTTCTCTGAATGGCGAGACAAGGGACTCAGCCCAAGCATTCTATTCTGATTCCAAATCCTATAGAGTTTGAAGCTACTGACTATTCCCTTCCTCCCATGAGTTTGACATGGGAAGATGATGACTTCCATTTCAGACATCGTAAGCTGGTGGAGCCTTAGGGCATCTGAGAGGATGGATTTGCTAGGAGATTTGTTATTCAGAAGTTCAGAAGCAAGGCCCCTGTGTCCTCAGCATGAAGGTAGTAACTAAAGGCTACCAGAACTGAGCTCACCCAGAGGCTCTGTAGTTGAGCAACAAATGGGTGGAGGTAGAAGAGCCAGTGGAGGGGGATGGGGAGAAACTGGCTGTGTGGTCACTGGAAAGTCAGACCAGGCTGGTTACCAGGGAGCCAAGGAAGGGGCTGAGGGCAGAGTCAAGTAATGCAGGACATTGAAAAATGTCCTTTGGGCATAGTGAAGATTGCCCAGTAGGTCAGAGGCAAGTGTGGCAAGAGCAACTTTAATTCCATGTAGTGATTAATGTAATGTGAATTATTTCAAGCATAGGTTTTAATTTGCATATGCCCCAGAGAAGCACTGCCTTGTCCTATGCCAAGTATTTTAGAAACAAAGTTACTCTCTTTTTTTAGAAAAGAGTAACTTTGTTTCTAAAATACTTGGCATAGGACATTACATACAGTTTACCATTTCAGCCTCCCCCACCCCCCCGCCCCAAGATGGAATTTCACTCTGTTGCCCAGGCTGGAGTGCAATGGCACAGTCTCAGCTCACTAAAACCTCCATCCTCCAGGTTCAAGCGATAACCCTGCCTCAGCCTTCCAAGTGATTGGGATTTCAGGTGCCACCACACCCAGCTAATTTTTGTATTTTTAGTAGAGATGGGTTTTTGCCATGTTGGCCAGGCTGGTCTCAAACTCCTGACCTCAAAGTGCTAGCGTTACAGGCACCAGCCACCGCACCTGGCCCGTTTCATCCATTTTTAATTGTGCACAATTTAGTGATATATTTCCATTGTTGTGCAAGAAATTGATTTTTTTAGAGTGGTAGATGTTCATTATTATTGAGTAGAAAAAAACTGAAGTGGAAGTCAAGTCGATAATGGCTATTTTTGCTTAAAGTCACCTGAAACATGATATTCCCATGACTCACTACCTGGATATTCAGATATATTTAATACAATTGAGTTGAGTTAGAGATGCAGTTTTGTTCCGATGTTTCAGTATCCATACTGAAAGGCAGTGTGTGAAGATGTGCCATTTCCCCACTCTCTTTCTCATCAACACACACCCAAGTGCACACACATATGTGTGATCACATGGAAGCACTTGAGAAGATGCTTGGGTGGAATCCAGACTTGGATTGGAACCCAAGCCCCCCACTTGCCAGCTGTGACGTTGAACATGGTAGCTGACTACTCAAAGTCAGTTTCCTCAGCTAGGAAAGATTGGGCAGGTGGCTGACAGGATGAACATGATTGTCATCTGTAAAACCACGAAGTTCCAGGGAAATGTTGGGGGGCATTTGCGTGTTTGTGACGTGATGGCCACCATCCCACTGCAAGCACCAGTGCTGCACTGAGATCATCGGTCCTTTCCTCTTCCACGAGGCCCACTCACGTGAGGGATTCTCCAGGCTCCAAGCAAGTTTGGGAACTTTGGACTGTGGGTGTCTAGTAGCTTAGGGTTGAATTGCAGAATAATCGGTAGGTGGGGGCAAGAATCTGCTTCATAATTGTTTTTCCAGTGGCCAGCTTAATAAATTACCTCTCTTATAGCATCCACTCAGAGCTTTTAAAATGCATTTCCAGGCGCAGTGGCTCAGCCTGTAATCCCAGCACTTTGGGAGGCTGAAGTGGGTGGGTTACTTGAGGTCAGGAGTTTGAGACCAGCCTGACCAACATGGTGAAAACCCATCTCTACTAAATACAAAAAATTAGCCAGGTGTGGTGATGCATGACTGTAATTCCAGCTACTTGGGAGGCTGAGGCAGGAGAATCACTTGAGCCTGGGAGGTGGAGGTAGCAGTGAGCCGAGATTGTGCCATTGCACTCCAGCCTGGGCAACGAGAGCGAAATTCCGTCTCAAAAAAATATATATATAAATGCAATCATACATTGCATTTTAGAAGTAACCACTTCAGGGGTAGGAGAGGACAATAAACTCTAGAAGAAATCCTCCTGCACAGATCATTCCTCAGGCTCTTCTATCCAACTACCTGAGTATCCATCACTCACAGAGTGCTTCATTAATTGGTAAGAAAAAGCCACTGAAGAAATAGAATAGTGGTAGTCATTTTCAAGATGTATCTTATCTATATGCAGCCTCTCCCTTTCCCTTCCTGGTATGAATCCCTAGAAACGCCTGTAAACATTTTGTTCGTATTGTTAAATATTAACTCATGACACCGCTCATTACCCATGACACAGCTATAGGCTTGGCCCTGTTGTTTGCCATGTTCTGCGATAAAGTTACACTGTCTGCCCTCTGGAGGGGCAGATGGCCATTCCTGTCTGTGATGTGGCTGGTGTGAGAATATGTGCTCCCAGGATGGATGTGAATGGCTTCTTGAGGAAGGGCATGACTTTGAATAACACAGGGTTTATTGTATTTTCAAATGGCTCTTCTGGGGGAAATGCAGTTCAGGAACCACATTCCAATTGCTGGTCCAAAACCCATGTAAGACCTAGAAAATACTTGGGGCGAAACGACCGGCAGTGCCTTGTTTTGCACATTTTATGATGGGAGCTCGTGGTCCCTCTGAAGAGGCATTCTCTCTGCGTGGTGAACAGCCTCCCAAGTCTGGCAGCCAGGCCTGTAGGAACCACGTGCCTTGAGACTAGGGAGGTGTCATGTCAGGTCACTTCCTGGGTTGCAACAGCCTGTCCAGCTCAACTCCATGGCGGGAGGATGGTCCTCTCTTTGTGATGTTTACAGCTCCCACCAGCCCAGACTCTGGAAGCAGGGCCTTGCTGGTGATTCTCTAAATGGTGAAGTCAGACTCAGGGGCCTTCTGAGTGTTTTTAGGGTTTTTGGTTTTATCGTTTTATTTTATTTTTAAGAGTCAGGGTCTTGCTCTGTTTCCCAGGCTGGAGTGCAGTGGTGCGGTCATAGCCAACTGTAATCTCAACCTCCTGGGCTCAAAGGATCTTCCTGCCTCAGCTTCCTGAGTATCAGAGATCACAGGCAGGCACCACTATGCCTGATTACTTTTTAAATTTCTTGTAGAGATGAGGTCTCACAATGTTGCTCAGGCTGGTCTTGAACTTCTGGCTCAAGCAGTTCTCCCGCCCCAGCCTCCCAAAGTGCTGGGATTACAGGTGTGAGCCACCACATCTAGTCCTGGGTGTTTCCAAAGCTAAGACCTCTATCCCAGTAGAAACCAACATCAAGGAGGCTGAGGAGGCAGGGAAGGTTGCAGCTGGGGTGAGATGCTCTTGGGAGAAGCTGCAGGGCCTCCTCTTTGGGGCAGTGTTCCCAGGTAACAGAGTGGGACTGCTCAGAGGGCCTCTGCAACTCCTGCACAGAACACAGAGACCAGAAAATTATGGGTCTCTGATTAAGGGCTGTTATTTTCTTTTTGTTTTTCCTTCCACAGGGCTTTTGATGATTCTTGTAGAAAAAAAAAAAAGTGCTTTGTATCCACCCAGAGTTGGCTCTGGCTGCCCTCTTCGCTGGCTGAAAGGTGCTTGTGTCCTTTCTAACCTCTGCCTTTTGAAAGCATGTCTTGCTTGTTATTTGCTTTGTGTCAGTTCTGGGAAAAGGCTTAGAACTCCCTCCAAACCAAAGTCAGATTTTCAGGGTTGGGGGCAGGGTTCGGAATTAAGGGCTGTTTAGTTCTAGCTCATTTATTTCCCCATCCATGTCAGTCTTAAATAGTAAAGAAGTTTTGCTAAGTTCCCATGGGACTTAGAGTTTGTCACTATTTCTTCCCTGACATCAGTTTAATTTGTCAAACTGGCATTTCTTTCTAAGCGTGAAAGGCTACTGGGGTACACAAGGACTCTGAGATGGAGCAGAATGTAAAGGAAAATATGATTTCTCCTCTTTGGTAAATAATATTGGCTCCTTTGTGTCAGGGTGGGGGCATCTGACTACCCTCACTTCACGGGAAGTGCTTGCTGGGAGGCCCCAGGGCCCCCCATTCTTGATCATTTGCTCCCCATTGGGCTGGCCTCAGAGCTTGGAGCTTGTATGATTGTGTCTTGTATCTCATTATGTCATTCCCTTACTTCTTTTTAGAAAGAACAATATACAGCCCTGGAGTGTAAGAGTTAGACATCTAGCAGCTGCAATGAATCTTGGCTGGAGACTTCTCTTTTGGCACGCCCCAGCATATGTGCATGTATACAGCATGGTGTGATACAGCTGAGCACTGTTTTGATATTAAGGAGGAAAAAGCGATTGAGACTATCATGATGATAGTACCTTGATAACAATGATAATAAGGTCTTTATTAAGTATTTGCTAAGTTCAGAAACTATGCTGAGTTTTATATATATACATATACACAAATATAGAGAGATGGAAATTTCACAGTAACCATATGAAGTAGCTCCCATAAATAGCCCCTTTTACAGTTAAGGAAACTGAGACCTCTAATTCCCGGACCTCATCTAATTTGCTGGAGATGCCTTTAAGCCAGAGCTAACTTACTGAGCTTGTACACTGCCCCTTCTCTGAGTCTTACCTGAGCCCCTCTCACCAGGAAGCCTGGCTCGTCAGGATGTGACTCTCTGTAGGAGGCATGGAATTGTCAAGTGGGGACTGTGCAAAGGTGAACTTTTTCACTGCTGAGTGCTATGGAACTATTTAATCCACCCAATAATTCTGTGATATGAGCACTCATTTCACAAATGGAAACCTCAGGCTTAGGGAAGGTAACTTGCCTAAGGCCACATACTAATGAAACGGGAAAAGTTCCCTTGTTCGCCTCGCAGGGCGTGGGATGAGGGAGTGGCTCACTTCTCCAGTGCCCTGCTGCTCAAACCTCTAGGAGAGCATAAAGCAGGCAGGCTGTGGAGCTCCGACCCCACAGCAGTGTCTAGGGGTGGATGTTTACAGCTCCTGAAGCCCCAGTGGGCGTGTGTTACAGACTGCTCTTTCAGTTTAGCCATCTGTAGGCACTTGTTTAGCTTAATTAGACCCCTGATTTATTGCGAGGACAGAGGACTTTCTGTATCCCAGGGTTCTTGCCTTGGTGTACTGAAAGAATCAGATCACACCTGGGCTTGGAGAATGAGTGCAAGGCTTTATTGAGTGGAAGTAGCTTTCAGCAAATGGGGGAGCTAGAAGGAAGATGGTTTTCCCCTATAGTCGGGCTGCTCGGTGGCCTGGGCTCTCCTCTGACTGCCCTGCCAAATTCCCTGTCGCTCTGCGGTTCAGTGGCCTGCCAGCCTGCTGGTGCCTGCCAGTGCATTCCTCTCAATGTCCAGCCGCCTATGTGTTCTGTTCCTCTGCTGATGTGCTACTCTGCTCCTCTCAATGTCCAGCCGCCTGTGTGTCTGCCTGCTAGGGTCTCAGGTTTTTTTTGTTTTGTTTTGTTTTGTTTTTAGGTGGAGTCTAGCTCTGTGGCCAGGTTGGAGTGCAGCCTGGCGTGATCTCGGTTCACTGCAACCTCCATCTCCCGGGTTCAAGTGAGTCTCCTACCTCAGCCTTCAGAGTAGCTGGGATTACAGGTGTGTGCCACCACACCAAGCTAACTTTTATATTTTTAGTAGAGACAGGGTTACACCATGTTGGCCAAGATGGTGTTGATCACTTTTTTTTTAAATTGCATTTTAGGTTTTGAGGTACATGTGAAGAACATGCAAGATTGTTGCATAGGTACATACATGGCATTATAATTTGCTGCCTTCCTTCCCATCACCTGTATCTGGCATTTCTTCCCATGCTGCCTCTCCCCAACTCCCCACCCCCTGCTATCCCTCCCCTATTTCCCCCCGACAGACCCTAGTGTGTGATGCTCCCCTCCCTGTGTCCATGTGTTCTCATTGTTCAATACCCACCTGTAAGTGAGAACATGCAGTGTTTGATTTTCTGTTCTTGTGTCAGTTTGCTGAGAATGATGGTTTCCAGGTTCATCCATGTCCCTACAAAGGACACTAACTCATCATTTTTTATGGTTGCATAGTATTCCACGGTGTATATGTGCCACGTTTTCCCTGTCCAGTCTATCATCGATGGGCATTTGGGTTGGTTCCATGTCTTTGCTATTGTAAACAGTGCTGCAATGAACATTCGTGTGCATGTGTCATTATAGTAGAATGATTTATAATCCTTTGGATATATACACAGTAATGGGATTGCTGGGTCAAATGGAATTTCTATTTCTAGGTCCTTGAGGAATCACCACGCTGTCTTCCACAATGGTTGAACTAATTTATACTCCCACCAACAGTGTAAAAGTGTTCCTATTTCTCCACATCCTCTCCAGCATCTGTTGTCTTCCGATTTTTTAATGATTGCCATTCTAACTGGCGTGAGATGGTATCTCAATGTAGTTTTGATTTGCATTTCTCTAATGATCAGTGATGATGAGCATTTTTTCATATGTTTGTTGGCCTCATGTATGTCTTCTTTTGTAAAGTGTCTATTCATATCCTTCGCTCACTTTTGAATGGGCTTATTTGTTTTTTTCTTGTAAATCTGTTTTAGTTCTTTGTAGATTCTGGATATTAGCCCTTTGTCAGATGGGTAGATTGCAAAAATTTTTTCCCATTCTGTTGGTTGCTGATTCACTCTAATGACTGTTTCTTCTGCTGTGCAGAAGCTGTGGAGTTTGATTAGGTTCCATTTGTTTATTTTGGCTTTTGTTGCCAATGCTTTTGGTGTTTTGGTCATGAAGTCCTCGCCCACACCTATGTCCAGAATGGTTTTGCCTAGGTTTTCTTCTAGGGTTTTGATGGTGTTAGGTCTTATGTTAAAGTCTTTAATCCATCTGGAGTTAATTTTAGTGTAAGGTGTCAGGAAGGGGTCCAGTTTCTGCTTTCTGCACATGGCTAGCCAGTTTTCCTAACACCATTTATTAAACAGGGACTCCTTTCCCCATTGCTTGTTTCTTTTTTCAGGTTTGTCAAAGATCAGATGATTGTAGATGTGTGATGTTGCCTCCGAGGCCTCTGTTCTGTTTCATTGATCTATATCTCTGTTTTGGTACCAGTACCACGCTGTTTTGATTACTGTAGCCTTGTAGTATAGCTTAAATGCCCACATGAGAAGCAAGGAAAGATCTAAAATAGACACCCTATCATCAAAACTGAAAGAGCTCGAGGAGCAAGATCAAAAAAACTCAAAACCTAGTAGAAGACAAGAAATAACCAAGATCAGGGTAGAACTGAAGGAGACTGAAGGAGATAGAGACACAAAAACCCTTCAAAAAATCAATAAATCCAGAATCTGGTTTTTTGAACAGATCAACAAAATAGACCATTAGCCAGATTAATAAGAAAGAAAAGAGAGAAGAATCAAATAGATGCAATAAAAAATGATAAAGGGGATATCACCATAGATTCCACAAAAATACAAACCATCATCAGAGATTATTATAAACTCTATGCACATAAACTAGTAAACCTAGAAGAAATGGATAAATTCCTGGACACTTGCATCCTCCCAAGCCTAAACCAGAAAGAAGTCAAAACCCTGAATAGACCAATAACAAGGTCTGAAGTTGAGGCAGCAATTAAAAGCCTACCACCCCAAAAAAGCCCAGGTCCAGATGGGTTCACAGCCTAATTCTAGCAGACATACAAAGAAGATCTGGTACCATTCCTTCTGATACTATTCCAAACAATTCAAAAAGAGGGACTCCTTCCCAAATCATTTTATGAGAACAACATCATCCTGATACCAAAACCTGGCAGAGATTCAGCAAGAAAAGAAAACTTCAGGCCAATATCCATGATAAACATAGATGCAAAAATCTTCAATAAAATACTGGCAAACCAGTTGCAACAGCACATCAAAAAGCTTATCCACCATGATCAAGTAGGCTTCATCCCGGGAATGCAAGGCTGGTTCTACATACCCAAGTCTATAAACGTAATTCACCACATAAACAGAAACAAAGACAAAAAACACATGATTGTCTCAATTGATGCGGAGAAGGCCTTTGACAAAATTCAACAGCACTTTATGCTAAAAACCCTCAATAAACTAGGTATTGATGGAATGTATCTCAAAATAATAAAAGCTATTTATGACAAACCAACAGCCAATATACTGAATGGGCAAAAACTGGAAGCATTCCCTTTGAAATCTGGCACTAGACAAGGTTGCCCTCCTCAACACTCCTATTCAATATAGTATTGGAAGTTCTAGTCAGAGCAATCAGGCAAGAAAAAGAAATAAAGGTTATTCAAACAGGAAAAGAGGAAGTCAAATTGTCTCTATTATTTGCAGACGACATGTTGGTATATTTACAAGACCCCATCGTCTCAGCCCAAAATCTCCTGAAACTGATAAGCAACTTCAGCAAAGTCTCAGGATACAAAATCAATGTGCAAAAATCACAAGCATTCCTATACA
>CAUYLG010009647.1:0-40087 GCA_963573385.1 Cacajao melanocephalus
TGTCACCCCATGGTGTCTGCTACTGCATGCCTGGGCATCCTTGGCAGTCTCTGTAACACAGAATGTGAGGGCTCGGGCCTGGGAACCATGATGGGTCTGGGTGTCCTGCTGTGATCAGGATTTTCACAGAAATGTGTGCTCACCATGCAGGAGGAGATGGCCCTTCAGCGTTTAGAGCCCAGGGGGAGGAGGACCGCTCCTCTCTCAGAGACCACGGCTGTCACTGAAACCTCCACCGCCTGCCACCAGAAGTGCAGCTTCCGACAGAGCCCCTAACCCACTGCCACCGGCAGTGTAGCCCCAGGATAGTGCCAACACCACATCCCCCACCACCAGCAGTGTAGCACGTGATGGCAGCCCCTAACCTGCCCCTGCCTTAGACACTGCAGCACTCGATGGCACCCGCAGACCAACCCCCTACCATGGGCAGCACAGCCTGGGACGGCACCCCAGCCGACTCCCTGTGGTGAGCAATGTAGCCACAGATAGCGTCCCCAACCAGACCCCCATAGGGCACCCAGTCATGCCCCCATATGGCACCCAAACCACCCCCCACTGCGGGCACTGCAACCCTGAATAATGAGTGCCCTGACCCACTCCCAGTCGGGAACAGTGCAGCCCTGGATAGAGCCCCCAACCAACTCCCTGCCTTGGGCAGTGCAGCTACGGATAGCACTCTAAACTCCCTCTCCACCTTGGGAAATATCCCCATGGATAGCTCGGGTAGCCCCATAGCGCACCCAACCTGCCCCTGCCACAGCCGACGCAGCCCGTACTAGCACACTCACCCACTCTTTGCCAGGCAGTGCAGATCCCTGAGAGCACCCAACCCACCTGAAGCCTCCCGGCTACTCAGGCTGTGTATCTGGCCCCAAGAGTGCCCCCACCAACCCTTTACCCCCTCCACAGGCAGTGCAACCCTGTGTAGCTCTCCCAACAGGCTCCCCCACCTCTGTCTCAGTGTAGTCCGCATAGCACCTTTTACACCACCCCTCCTCGCCACCAGCAATGTAGCACCCTATAGTAACCCTAACCCATCCTCCACCACCAGCAGGGCAGCCCCAGATAGTGCCCCCAACCCACTCCCCAGGTGGGCAATGCAGCCTTGGATAGTGCTCCCAACCAGCTCCCAGACACCGGCAATGATGTCCTGGCTATCACACCCCCCACCCACTGGGGGCAATGTAACACCTGATAGCACCCCAACCCACCCATCACCACTGGGAGTATTGCACCCCATAGTGCCACCAACCCATCCCTGACAAGGACATTGCAGCACCTGATAGCTCCTCCAACTCACCCCCCATCTACGGCAGTACATCCCCAGATAGTGCCCACAAAATGCCCTTCTATAAAACTGCCAGAAACACTTGTTCAAATTCTTGGTCTTTGGTTCACCTTTTACACATTTGATCGTCCTTCTTTTGTGAATATATTCCTTCTTAAAACAGGTTCCATAAAACTGATTAAACATTGAGACTTACTTCTTAGTTGTTTCAGAGTCCTAAACTAAGCATATTGTTCATTAATGTTCTTCAACTTCACCAGCATGTTTTCAGATCACTCCTAAAGGTGCATTACTTGTTCTCTCCATTATCTATGAAATATTTTCTTGCTTAACTCTCAGAGTTTAAACATAAATTCAGAGCTTATTATTTAATCCATCCAATGGTCCAGTACATTTTAGCCAAATTGGGACAGTAAGATTAACTGACAGGAAACAATAGGCAGTCAAGGAAACACTATAAATGATGAGAAGTCAAAGAAAGGAAAGATTGATACAACTGTAAAAATCTGAACAATTTTTACAGAAAAGGAAAAATTTTGGTAAAGACATCCCCAAATTAATTTTATGTCTAACTTAAAGGCCCATTGCAGGTGGAAATGACTATATGAATTTTACTATATTCTGCCTCAGAGAAGCTGAAATTGAAAGTCCTGCAACGTGTGAACCATTCTGTTGCAGAGTTCGGCCTCACCGAGGTGATGCAGGGTTTATTCTGGGAAGGTGTGATGCTAAAATTTTAAGATAATGATAATAAAGTAAAAAGTTTACATTCAGTGCCCAAAACTGCACCCCTTTTCCAGACAATTTGGTTCAGAATGGAGAAAGTTGTTACTATGTCTCTGTAAATTGGAAATTTTGGCACACCACTCGAGAATTGTTTAATGGAAGACTCCCTGCTACTACAAATAGGCAGCAAAGAAGAAATGGTAAATACTGTTTAGTGGTTTTATGTTATTCTGAAAATATCTTGTTATTTTTTTAAAAGTCCCCAATTCTCATAAGATCAAATTCCTTAATATTCTGTAACAGTAGTATAATTGTAAAAATAAAGGTTTAAAAGACACAAAGTAATAATTAGTATGCTTTGTTTTCTTATTCCTCATCTCCCCATTTCCAATTTTGATGCTGCTTTCCTCACAGATAGTATAGGTGGGAGATTCTTCTCTGCAGGTTGTTTTGGTCCAGCACTTTCAACTACACCTCTGGTGCCTCAATGGCCTCATTGTAAAATAACAATACAACTTACTTCAGAATATTGTTTGGGGATTCGGCCATAAATATATTATCAATGGTGAGAATAGTCTTGCAAAGAGTGAACATTCTGTCAGTGTTTGCTGTTGTTCTCTGGAGTACATCACAAGTCATCTCTAGGGTTCAACCTTTGTTTTGCATTTCAGGGAAAAAACGATCCCTTTTTTTTTTTTTGCTCCTGATACAGGGATATTGAGAAGTTAGTTTACATGTAAAATGTCAGCAGTACTCTGGAGAGAATATTTGCATTAAAATTAATGAATTCTCCTCAAATAAATCTATAAACGGTCTCTGCCCTAGTCTGTAGGCCCCCTGAAGCATGAATTATCTTGTTCCCAAGAGACAGTTAATAGCTAAGTACCTTGTGATTTACAGGAAGAAGAAATTCCTTAATTATTATTATATCACTTTTTACCACTTACCATCCTTATACCTTACCACACAGGAGGTTCTCAACAAGTATTTGCTTAATTCAATAAGATTTTATTCAATTCTTTATTTCTCACAAAGAGGAGTGGAGGTACATTAGATTCTCATCTTTTCTTCTTCAGGATAAAGGCATCACTTAAGTTAGACACAGTGGGTCATGCCTGTGGTTTCAGCACCTTGGGAGGCCAAGGCAGGCAGATCACTTAAGGCTAGGAATTTGAGACCAGCCTGGTCAACATGGTGAAACCTCGTCTCTACTAAAAATGAAAAAATTAGCTGGGCATGATGGTGGGTGCCTGTGATCCCAGCTTCTGCAGAGACTGAGGCAGGAGAACTGCCTGAACCAGGGAGGCAAAGGTTGCAGTGAGCCAAGATTGCGCTACTGCACCCCAGCCTGGGTGACAGAGTGGGATTCTGTCCCAAAAAATAAAAATAAAAATAATAAAAATAAAAAAGCATCACTTAAATAATGAAGTAGAAATACAACCTAATTCACTAAGTCAGTGGAAATCATGTAAATGAAACTAAATACCTTGTTACCTACAGGTTTTTTTTTTTTTTTTTCAGTGGGTAAGGTCATGCAAGGAAGGGAAAAGCATGTTTTTGTTTTCATTTATTTATCCTTGACCTGGAATTTAAATGTGGAAGTTTAAACAAAAGAGACTTTTCTCTAGTGTTCTGCCAAACTTGGAAAAGAATAGCAGAGAAAACACAACATATATTGCCTACTGTGTTAAGTTTTCACAGCTGACAGCTGGCCGCTGAATATAATAGCCTGGAATAAAGGAGAAACGGTAGCAGAGTTTACTAGTAAAGACTGTCTTCAAAGTATTGTCATGGAGTTATGTCTAGAGAAAGGATAGGAAAAGTATATTCTTAGAAAAAGTACAATGAAGCAAAAGGCAAACATCCTTCAGCTGATGTTGTCCCACAGTGTATGATGCAGCATTTACAATTAGAATTTATCCACAGTGCAGTTGACTTCAGCTCCTACAAATCTCAGCAGCAATGCTGCTTTCCTCACAGAGCCTGTAGGTGGGAGATTCTTCTTTGCAGGTTGCTTTTGGTCTAGGATTCAAGGCATTTTCGAGACACCACTGGGAATACCAGTCTTATATCCTAGTCCCACCAACAATCAATTGGGTATCTTAGATCTCTCTCACCAAGTTGTAAGTTAGCTTTAAACAAAAGAAAAGAAAACTGAAAGTAAAACTGTCCTGCAAATGTAAAGAATTTTTGTTACATGGTTTTGTTAAAGTACATTAAATGTGTAAAACGAAAAACAATAGGATAATAATATTGGTAGAATTATAGTAGATATTACTAGAGCCGAAAAAATTATTCATACCTGAAGCTTATTTAAAAGTCAAGCACAATTTAAATCAGATTATCCTGCTGTTTGCAATCTTCAAAAACTGTAAGAATCTCTCTACAGAGGAGTTGACTCCCAAATATTAAAACTGGCCCTGAGACAACCTACTAGACTTTTCTGTGTTTATAATCTGTTTGCATCCCCAAAATAAAAGCTTCCCATTGCCTTTTTCACACTTGCTGTTGTAACAGGCTCATGGCCTGTTTCCTGTTGTTAAATTCTGAGAGCAGGTTTGATACCCTTGGGAAAGAAGGAACTTGGTATGTATTCTGGGGATCTTAGCTCTGCTAGGAAAGGCTAGGCTCCTCATTTGACTATTTCTGCAATTTCTTCAGAATTACATAAACAAGAACTTAGAAGAAAAAAGAAATGTCTCCTCATGCTGATAACCAATTCATACAGTGCCCTTCTTTGGTTCTTAACTGGATATTGTGCTCAGTAAATCAGTTAAAAATTCATTTTATGATTATTTCCTATTAAAATAGATGTGAAAAATTGAGTGGAGAGAATGTTATGCTACACTCTTTTTCTGTTGTTTTGAGATGTTTGCTATTTTTTTTCCCGCTTCACTCTTTCTAAAATGATACTGCTTAGTCCCAGACTTGGAAAGACATACCATTCAACACTCACTCTGCAAGTTTCTAGACTCTTCACATCAATGGCATTTAAAGAGATGCTTGCCATCCACCCCTGAGCTAGACCGCAACTACATAGGATGCTAGGAGTCAAAACTTAAATGAATAAGTCTCTGTCTTACAACTAAATCTCCCAAATCATTTGACCTTCTCCTATGAGCCATATTTTCTTTTCGTAGCACCAAGACTTACATACCAATTGCTTAATTAGACTTAATTCTCACTTCTTCTTGTGTATATATAATATGAACTACTTTCATTGAACATCTGCTCTCATCATAGCAAATATTTGCTAATAATTTCCTTAGCTCCCTGATGTAGGTGTCCTTCTACAATTTTTTTCTTAAATACAAATCTCCCAAAGAAGTTTGTTGTTAAGTTTAACAACAAAACTTCTCCTGTTGTCTCCTTACATATTTTAAGTTCTGCCTAAAGGTTTCTCTGTACGTTGTCTGAACTATAGCAAGTTGATGTGTAAACAGACCCTAGCCTACCCTTGTGCCAATCACCATGTTTTGGTCAATCACATGTAGCCAACTGTTTGAACCATGTTCAAACAAGGCAAACCCTGAGCTGTAACCCTTCCAGCTTTTTCTGTACCTCATGTCCTTTTTCGACACTTTCCTGCTACACTTTCCTATTTCTGTCCATAAATCTTCTTCCACCACCTGGCTGTGCTGGAGCCTCTGAGTCTACTCTGGCTCAGGAGGCTGCCTGATTCATGAAACATTCATTGCTCAATTAAACCCCTTTAAATTTAATTTGTCTTAAGTTTTTCTTTTAACATTATTTATGCATGTTTATCACTAGATCCTTTTAGAAATATTTTCTTGATTTCTCTTACATTTTATATTGCAGTTCAGATTATGAAACTGATTTCACATTTACCTCATTTCAGGTAACAGTAATATTATGAGGAAATTATAACTATTTCTACCTCATATATAATGAAATATGCTCCATGAAGTAAAACAGTTTGCCAAATAAGTAAATCAGAATAAGAGATCTAAAATCCTCATTTTCTGACCACAAATACAGTTTTCTTTGCAGGACACAACATATCAACAGAACTTGTTCAACCCTGAAGAAATGTTTAAGGAAATCAACAGAAATTGGGAAGTTCCCACAGAAGAATCTGTAATAGTCTTTGCTAAGTGACAGTTTATGAAATGAAGTCTTACAAAAATGAGCACTGTGTTCTTTCTATTATGTAATTGCTACTCTGTTAGTTCACAATGAGATAGATGTTTACAGAAAACAAAAGTGAAGCACCTTAGTTTCCACTATTGAAAAATAAAGATTTCTAATATGTTATCCTTCTAGCATCAAAACCCCATAATTGATTTATCAATGAACCAATATACTTGGTGGCTGTGATGGTGTCACTCACAACAATCCCCGTTATGTTTGTTCATGGAGTCATCTCAAGAAAGAAGTGTCTACCAAAGGAAAAGCTACACAGATGTCACTGTCTCTTCATGTCTCATGATCTGATTAGAAATGTGCACTAATGCAACTCAGCTTACTCATCAACCAAGTATTGATGCCATGAGTTTGCCTTAAAAGATTTCATTTTAGTAAAGAGTTAAAACTGTTCTCTTAAAGACAATATGCATTTCAAACACTTCTTATTTTTCCCAGATAATCACATAATCAGTACTCTTGTAGATTCCTCCAAAGCTCTCAGTAAGGCAGAATAAAAATGATATATTTTGAGAAGCATTCCCATGCTGAATTTTCCCCCAACTCATAAGTCCATTCTAAAACATACACTTCACAGTAGTCACATTTATTATCATTAAATCTTCAGTATATGAATGGTGTAAATTTGGGTCAAATGGAAGAAAATAGAGACTGAAATCAAACTATTACAGGCGCACATGAAGACAGTGAATTTTTTTGGTTTTCAGGTTTGAAGGGAATATTAGGGAGAGTGATTCTGACCCAAGACAGGAAAGTCACCTGAGTCCAGAAGTTCTAAAGAAGACTGGGCAACACAGCACAAATCCATCTTTACAAAAAATACAAAAAAAAAAAAAATTAGCTCGATGTGGTGCATGCCTGTAATCTGAGCTGTTCGGGATGCTGAGGTGAGAGGAGACCTTGAGCCTGGGAGGTAGAGGTTTCAATGAGCAGAAGTTGCACCACTACACTCCAGCCTGGGCAAAAGGGCAAGACCATATCTCAGAAAAAAAAAAATGAGGAAGCACTATGGTTCAAACATCTTCAGTTATCCTTACGCAAACACAGTATTCAGTACGAAGCAGAAGTTTGATCAATACCTGATGAATGAAATTCTTGAACTCTATCACTCAAGCAAGTGCCTTTCCCATCAAATGTTCTGAAGGCTTACAGTTCAAAAGAGTGAGGGTTTCCATCCTTCCACTGCCAGGTCTTGCCACTGTCAGGGTGGAAGAGCCCTGTCCAATAAGAGTAGAAAATCTCAGAGTAACTCTGACACATGGCAAACTCCTATAAAAAGTACAGAAGAAAACCTTTAGATTTGGTGGGATAATTACATACAGGTACAGACATGCATGGGGCAGCCAACACTTTTCTTAAACACACAAGTCCTGCTTCACACAGATGCCCGAATGCTTAAGAGAGAAAGCATCTGTCCTGAGGCCAGTAAGAAATTTCTCCAGGTTTAATAGCTTATTATATCTCAGTAAATATGGAACACATCAATATTCTGAAAGCAGAAATCACATCTAACAAGATTTATTCCTGACCCATTGCTTTTAAGGCACAGAATTAAACACATTGATATAAAAATATGAGAGAAAGGTTAACAAAGAGATACAGAATGACTCTGGGACATGGAAGAATATGGAGGAAAAAGTGCAGGAATGAGGTAGTAACCTTCATAAATACCTGGGAAAGGAAGAAAAAAAGTAAAAGGGATTTGGAAGGATGATATATGCCTCAGACTCAGAAGGGGAGAAATTTTTAAATTTTTATTTATAGATATGTGTGTGCATACACATATATAGTCCTATACATGATAATTCTTTTCCTAATATTTATATTTAACATGTTTACGTTTAAAAAATTATTTACTTCTATCTAGTCTCACTGTAACTCCTAATACAGGCACACACACACACACGTGTGTGTGTGTGTGTGTGTGTCTTTTGGTGGGACAGGATCTCACTGTGTCATCTAGCCTGGAAACCAGTGGTGTGATTACAGCTCACTGCAGCCTCAACCTCCCTGGCACAATGCACTCCTAATATATTAGTGTGGAAATTACCTAGAAATTTATTACAATAATCCATTTTATATCTTAGGCTTCAACCCTGCAATATGTTTCTCAATGCTATACACCTTGTTTCATTGTTATATCCTCAAACTCTCAAATAGTTAATGGAACATATTGATTTAATGAGAGATTATTGGAAATAGTAACAAACTGTTACCAAGCAATAGTCTGAGAGCAGCATGTGAAAATAACTATAATTGAAATATTGATTCTGATTAACTGAGGGGTCCTTTTAAATCAAAAGGTTTGAGAGCAAATTATTTGAAACATTTAAATATATACAAATATATGAAATCCATAATAGAATATAACTATTACATTCACAACAAAATTTCCTGCAACATGATATAATATAGTGCAATTATACACCTGAGTCCTAAGTATATGCTGGAGGCAGAGGAAACAAAATGAGAAAAATTAGGAGGATTTATGTCAGGGCATGTTTTCTTAGTTAAAAAACTACCTCTTTTTATGCCTAATTAAAACCATCAAGAAAGGGTAAAAAATATATTATTTTGGTAGACAAGAGAAATGACAGAGGTTCATTTATCACAGATTTCAGGAAGTGAGTAGAATTTTAAAACTAACTAGAATGATGTTAAGAATTTGTATACTGAACTGGGAACTTAATTCAATTAAATAACCCTTTGTTGATGATAACCTATTCTGCAACATGAAAGATCTCTGATAAATTACAGAGAAGCAATGATGAGTAACGGCTATATAGTTTGAGAACTTCAATTCAAAGGCAATAATAAATATGAGAGAAAGGGGCACAATCATATTTTTTTTGTGTACTGTAATTGCATGTACTAACTCAAGATATGTCAATTTGAAGGATTTTTTTTTTTTTTTTTTTTTTTTTTGCAACAGAGTCTCGCACTGTCACCCAGGCTGCAGTGCAGTGGTGTGATCTTGGCTTACTGCAGTCTCTGCTTCCTGGGTTCAAGCAATTCTTCTGCCTCAGCCTCCCAAGTAGCTGGGACTACAGGTGTGTACCACCACTCCAAACTAATTTTTTTATATTTTTAGTAGAGACGGGGTTTTACCATGTTGGTCAGGATGGTCTTGATCTCCTGACCTTGTGATCTGCCTGCCTCAGCCTCCCAAAGTGCTGGGATTACAGGTGTGAGCCACTGTGCCCAGCCCATCAATTTGTGGTTTTATCATCACATTTCCCTTGATCAGTCTATCCTATACTGTAAACTTCTGGAAGGCAAGATATATATTTGCAGATTATGGTAATAATTTAGGTAAATATTTTCCACTTAAAAAGCTTTGCCACTTTTAGAATGGAAGAGCAGGCAGCAGTATTTTCATGTTTCTGACATTGTATCAACATTATTCCTTTTCTACCCAAACCAAAAGAGGAAAGAAGTTAGGACATTCTAACTTTGCTCCCTGACTGAGCGGGAAGTTTAAGGTGATATTGCTCATGTTTCTAAGGGGTGGGTATTTGTGGAGAACACAACTCCTGTTATCTACCTCAGGGAACCATTCAAAGCAATAGGAATAAGACTCAGGCCCTGATTAAAACAAGTATGAAAACCTGTGGACCGATATTCTTGATCCTTAGAATCTTCTTGCCTAGCTCTTTTAAGGCTTCTTTTTGTGAATCCTTCAAACATTGAAAAGCCTCAGAATCTTACCAGCTCTTCTTTTGTATCTATCTTCAGCATGGTAGAGTTCTCACTAAGGCAGAAATAGTCACAGTCCTCCCAACTTTTGCTGTCTTTATAGAACTGGTAGCAATCGTCTCCATGCCACTTCCATTGTTCTGGACAAGGGCTGCACTTATGTGATTGGAAAAAAGCCAATGGAAAAAAGCCAATTTTATTGTTATTTTCTGCATGAGTCTGTTATGTTCCTCTCTTGAAATTATATAGTATTTGATGTTCCAAGAAAAAACTGAGTCCTCTTCAACATTTAATGAATAGCCCAGGCAGTCATAACTATGAATACTTAATGAACACCTACTAAATGCCAGGAATTACAAGTGGTGCTGAGCTACTGTAGAAATTAAAACACACATTAACTGCTTATATGGAGTATGGAATCTGGTAATAAATGACTGGAACTTTCTTGGCACTTGCCTGTGAAATTCAGCACATGAAGGCAATATTCAGTTTCACAAAGCTGTTCATATGTATAGAGACTCCAGCTGCACTGTTTAGGAAGTCAAGTTTCTATAATGTTCATCCTCAAAATTATCTTATATAATTGTACAAAACGTTTTTAAAAATACAATGCATACCGATATGATGTGGAGTCTTTCCTCACTCTAAAAGAAATAAATAAAATTTTAAGGAAAACAAATACTGAGGCAAGCATGACGTTAGAATGCTGAATCTCCATGTGTCACAAATTAAGTTGGGCATCCAGGCCACAGAAGTATGGGTAGTGATAGCAAATATAGGAGCCAGGCCCTGAGAGTCATAGTTTCAACACCTATGTGGATACATGGCCTTGGGTCATTTAGAGTGAGGAACCTGTAATGCAGTTTTTTATGACTTTGTAGTGGGGTGAGAACTTGAGTCATATCTGTAACAATTTATTTTAAAAGTGTTCTAGTTAACATTTTAAAATCTCAGTGGCTAATACACAGGTAGGTATTATACTATTGTTTATATTGTCTCGTAAATTTGAAATATTTCATAAAGTAAAACAAAATTTTAAATAAATAGCTTAGAAAGTTATCATTGTCATGTTGTGACAAACTTGCTGTGGAGCTCAATAGCTTTTGCAGTCTCTCAGACAGTTTTTCTTGACTCAGAATTCTACCAGAAGAAATATAACAAACCTGGATAGACTTAAGCACAAATTAAGGGAGCCTCAGAATTTCTAAAAAACAGAACAAGATTGGGAATGCTGCTTACCTAAAAAGATTGCTGTATGAAGTAAGTAAGTAAAACAGTCCTGCTCACACAGAGACTGACACATACAAAGCACGCAGTAAATGTCAGTTTCAACTGTGGTCCCCGTTGTTGTGAGAAGTTAGATGAGTAATACCTGCTTCAAGAGCTGCGCTGAAAAAGATCGTGAAGCAGCATCTTGACTCAGCAAGAAGGAGAATCTTGGTTCACTGTAGTGTCTGCTGATTCAGTAAATAGAAACCGTGTAACTGCAATTTTGGTACAATGTATAAATACCTTATTCCCTTTTGTGTACAATGTTTTCTTAAATACCTTCAGTCTTCAGATAAGACAAGTGATGCTCTGTGTGCTGTGTGTAAAAACAAGTTCCATACACATATGGGAATTAATGGAAAGTGAAATTTTCAATAAATGTTTAAGAGGAAGCAAGTGACAATTAGATTAAAAGGTGAGAGACTAAAAACCAGGAGCCTTATGTGAAATAGGCAGTGATACGATGTAACTAAAGAGACAGAGATGGAGAAATTTCCTTACCTTTGTAACTTCACCTAAATAAATACTTGATATAATATTAAAGAATTGGATAAAAAATTGGAATACAGTTCAGAAGAAATTCATTTATCTATAGATAGATTATGTAGAAATATACATAATTTTAAGGATAAAATGAATATTCTTGGCCAGATAATTGTGTGAACTGAAAATGTACTGTTCTCAAGTATTTTGTCAATGGCACATACAACTAATGAAATTAAAATGCCAATCAGTTTCCAAACCAAATATGTACACTTTCTAAGAATTCTCTTTACCTATAAAATACCAATTTACATGGCCAGACACAGTGGCTCACACCTGTAATTGCATCACTTTGAGTGTCCAAGGCGGATGGATCATGAGGTCAAAACATCAAGACCATCCTGACCAACATGGTGAAACCCCATCTCTACTAAAAATACAAAAATTAGCTGGGCATGGTGGCACACACCTGTAGTCCCAGCTACTTGGGAGGCTGAGCCAGGAGAATTGCTTGAACCTGGGAGGCAGAGGTTGCAGTGAGCCAAGATCATGCCACTGCAATCCAGCCTGATGACAGAATGAGACTCCATCTCAGAAAAAAATAATTAAACATTAAAATACATATTTTTCATATCCAGTCAAGTTATCCTGAATTAAAATAACTGGAATTGGATTCAGGTTATCTGCATTTTTGAACCAGTCTCTATGATTCTTAAAATTTGAAAATCATAGTTATGAGTTTGTTTAGTTTTCTCTAGGAAAGAATTTGTAAGAACATCTGCTGAGGCAAATTGAGACATAACCCTGTATTTTGTTTACTCATAATGTTATTTTTATTATTCTAGTTAATTGTTTTTATTGTTTAAAGTGTCTGCATTTGAACAGTCCCTTCATGTATGGGAACACAGATACATATGAACAGCATGCTCCCAATAACTGGTGGTGAACTTGAAGCACAAATTCCTTATTCAGTTTGCCAGACCATTAGTTAAATAATACTTGGCTCTTGGTTTCACTGGTGGGAATTCCAGCTCTCTATTGCAAGATAGCATGGGGGTGGAGTGACCAGGACATGCTTACCTCCAGTTTTGTCATAGAGCACACGACAGCGTGTTTCAGGCACATGCTGCAGCTTTTCTGCAAGGTCCATGTTCTGGGCCTGAAGAGAGTTTAGTTGTTGGGAGATATTTATTAAAGTTTCTTTCTGTTGCAAGGTGGTGTCTTGCTGAGTATTGACGAGATGGTGGTACTGAAAATCTAACCCAAATAACCAAGTTAGATTGGACTGCTTATTTCTATTTTCTGCATATGAGGAAGACAAACAGTATCTTTTTTAGTATCTCAGAGATCTTATATTGCCTATATTCAAGTTTAGATTCCAGAGCATACATGATACATTAATTATATCACCTTGGGAAAATTAACTTAAGTCTGTCTAAAAATGTGGAGTCACAGGGAGAAAATGACAGGAGACAGGGGTAAGGTGCAGCTCCCACTTGTATGACAGAACAATGGTTGAAGACTCAAACTGTAAACTTTTGCTCCAAAAACACCTCAGAAATATATGAAGCAAACTGAAAGAATTCATAGATCCATTGAAAGAATTTGCCACTGCAAATTCTGTGAAACAGTCAAAAAAGTTTGTGGGAGACAATCTGCCTCTGAACACACAGCCCGACTGGGGATCCTGAAAGGGAGCCATGCAAAATACAAAAGTAGAAGAAGCAGCTGAAAGAGCCTGGTAGGTACTCCCATTCTCCAGCTTGAGCCCAGCAAAGCCATGGGTGACTTTATCTCATAGGGTTCCTTGGAGAAGGCAGCCGGCAGAATTAGGGAGTATGTCTCAGGATGAAAGAAGCTTCCAACTGAACTTTGTGATAATGTTAACTGGGCATAAATTTTCTTGATGGCAATCCAGGGAGCAAATAGGAAATGCTGCAGATATAAGCATAGGAGCTGTGGCCTAAAGTGTGCGAAGGCATGGAGGGGTGTGGCCTAAATGCCTGATTGCTTTCTCGGAGGCTTGTAGCCAGGGGCAGTGACTGATCTCCGTGGGCTGCCTGATATAAACTTGGCCCCGTTGGTGGGTCACAGCAGGAGCAAGACTGGTCTCCTCAGCTGCTAGGGAGCTGGTTAAGGACTGTCACTGCCAGCTTTCTTCCACTTCCCTGGTGACCTGTATGACACAGCAGAGGTAGCCATAATCCCCTCTGAAACATAACTCCATTGGCCTGAGAACCAACCCCCACCCCTGACAGCAGCTATGGCAAGCCCCACCCAAGAAGAGTCTGAGTTCAGATATGCGTAACCTTGCCCCCACTTGATGTTATTTCTCTTGCTGCCCTGGTATCCAAACACAAAAATCATAAATTTTGGGAGTTGTACGGCATTGTTCATAGCCTGAGAAATCTGAATACTTATCCTGGCCAACTTAGAGCAAGCTTTTGTACCCCTTCTACTCCAACAGCTGTTGCTCTCTTGAAAGTGCCAACTCCTGGCTGGAGCAAACAAACTCAAGCCATTACAGCAACTCATGACAGTAAAACCCTACTCAAAGTAAGAAGACAACAGCTAATTCCACTGACTAAAACGTCCTGGCTAAGCAGAGGTCCTGAGTCTGTCCACGTGACAATTTCATTGCTAGCATAACCAGCATTCAAGAAAGTCAGCACACTACACATATCTACAATCAAGGTCCTCACAGAATCTACTCCCACTCCCCTGCCACCTACCTCAGAGCGGATGCTGGTTTCCATGGCTGGGAGACCTGAAGATGGATCACTTCACAGGATTCTTTGCAGGCATTTCCTAGCAGCACCCTGGAGCCTGGTAGCCCTGCAGTCCAGCTCTCAAGAAGCCCAATCCATAGGGGAAAAAGGACACCACCACAACAAGAGATTACCACATGGGATGAAAAAATCTGAACAGCAGCCCTTGAGTTTCAGATCTTCGAACTGGAATAATTTACCCAAATGAGAAAGAATCATGAAAATAATTCTGGTAATATGACTGAACAGGATTTTATAACACACCCAAAAATCACACTAGATCCCCAACAATGGATCCAAAACAAGAAATCTCTGGATTCCCAGATAAAGAATTCAGAAGGTTGATTATTAATTTACTCAAAGAAGTACCACAGAAAGATGAAAACTACCTAAATAAACTCTTTAAAAAAGATAAAATATAAATGAATAACTATTCAGAGAAATAAATATCATAAAGAAAAAACACATACACCTTGTGAAAATGAAAGACACACTTAGAGAAATACAACATGCATTGAAAAGCTTCAACAGTTGGTTAGAACAGGTAAAAGAAATTCTTTTATTTCATTTTATTTATTATTTTTGATTTTTAGAGATGGGGTTCCACATCTCAAACTCCTGACCTCTTGTGATCCGCCCTCCTAGGCCTCCCAAAGTGCTGGGATTAGAGGGGTGAGCCACCACACCTAGCCTGCACTTCTTAAGTTTATTTAATTGATGCCTCATGCCTCCCTAAAGTGTAAAAAACCAAGCTGCACTGGATTGGCCATCTTCTTACATATCATTCTTTTTTTATAAGTGCAGACATAATAATCGACATATAGTCCATCTATATATCCACAATACATGTTTGTTAAGTCAGATGCATTTCTTATAACCCTGAAAGAGAAAGTAAAGAATTACACTTGGCAAGTCAGATATTTGATACATATTCACAGAAAAAACATTACATTTCCAACATGATATTATTGCCCTAGACTCTGCATTGTTTAAACTAAATCTGATTTAATGTTCAGAGTATCAGCAGTGTCCAAGTTAATTCTTTAAATTGACACACATGCAATGTCAAATACTGCTTCATTTCTCCCTGCTTTTTCCACTTTCTAGCATCTGATATTTGCTGTCCTTTACTTACAGACTTAGCACCCCACCCCCTTCATATATAATATAATTTCCTAAGATTCTCTAGTCTAACTGACCCAGTAGTAAGTCTCGGACCCTGTCTCAAGTGCTTTTCCTAATCATCAGAGTCCAGGAATTCACCTAAGGTATGATACCTTAAGTTCAACATCATCTCCAACTGATGCTTTCATAAGATTTTACTCTGAAGTTCTAATACCAGCCCATCAATACTAGATTAGTGATCAAGGACTATACATTAAAAACAAATTTATAAATTAAACATATTATCTTTTAGATTAATTTAGTATCCATACTTGGATAGAGAGATAATGATACCAACCAGTAAATAACTTCATCAATTAAATTTTTAAGAACAGATTTATTTGTGGTTACATAGTACAGGTGTCAATTATTACTGCCCCCTTTCAGATACAAACCCCAAAACAACAGAGTTAAAAAATGAAAATAAGATATTTATGTACATACATATCATGCATACAATTATTATATACTTTTTTCAGTTTTCCTTTTGATAACTGAAAATACTGTTTTCTATTCCATTATAGATTACCATTGCCTTTTCAATAATTACAAACGCATACATATTCTATATTTTCAAAACAAGATTCCATCTGTACTCTCTCCTGACACACACATTACCTTTGTCTCTAGTCCTTCACTCCAAATGAGACCTTTAAAATATATGTCCTTCTCCCCTCCATTTGGAGAAAGTTTATCTCCCATTCTATCCTATCATTGCCAACCACCAGACGTGGGGCCACCTTGTCTTTCTGACCCACACTCCTACACTTACTATTTCTATCTGAAGGATAAAGCAAACAAACAAAACAAAAAATTCTGTTTGTCATTATGGCCCAATGTGATGAGTATGCAGGGATCACAGTATCTAAACTCAGTGTGGGGGCACCTCAACACAGTCGACTCAGAGCTGTCTGTGTCCTGCCAAAAATATATACTAAAAAACACGTGTTAAATGACGAAATTCTGGCCGGGTGCAGTGGCTCACGACTGTAATCCCAGCACCTTGAGAGGCTGTGGTGGGCGGATCACGAGGTCAAGAGTTCAAGACCAGTCTGTCCAACATGGAGAAACCCTGCCTCTACTAAAAATACAAAAATTAGCTGGGTGTGGTGGCTCATGCCTGTACTCCCAGCTACTCAGGAGGCTTAGGCAGGAGAATCAATTGAACCCAGGAGGCAGAGGTTGCAGTGAGCCGAGATTGCGCCACTGCACTCCAGCCTGGGCAACAAGAGCAAAACTCCGTCTCAAAAAAAAAAAAAAGATGAACTTCCAACAGTGTCCAGCAGGTTGAGACTATGGTTTCTTTCTTAGTCTGATATTGTCTGCTTCCCAAATTTCAAAGATTAAAAAGTACAAATGAAATTTGTCACGATTTTATTATTATTACTATTATTATTATTTTACACAGAGTCTCCCTCTGTCACCTAGGCTGGAGTGTAGTGGTGTTATCTCGGCTCACTGCAACCCCAGCCTCCTGGGTTCAAGCCTCAGCATCCTGAGTAGCTGGGATTACAAGTGCCTGCCACCACATCCGGCTAATTCTTCTATTTTTAGTAGAGACGAGGTTTGACCATGTTGGTAAGGCTGCTTTTGAACTCCTGACCTCGTGATTCACCCTCCTCAGCCTCCCAAAATACTGGGATTACAGACGTGAGCCACTATTTTTATGTAAAGACTTATTTTTTTTCTCATTATAAGCAGAACAAATACGACACATAAACCCACTTAAAATACAATATCGCCACATTCCTCATTTTACTACACAAATTATTTTATCTCTGCTATACATGTAATGTATCATGCTAAAGTTTATTCTTTGAACTGAAATGCTCTTCAAAACCAGTCTTTAATTTTTTCCTTCAAAAATGCCCATTTCAGAATATAAGTTAGTGCTATAGCAATTTCTCAAAGAACTAAAAATGGAATTACCATTTGATCCAGCAATTCCACTCTTGAGTATTTACCCAAAGGAAAATAAATTATTATATTAAGAAAAAGACACCTACACTCCTATGTTTATTGTAGCACTATTCACAATAGCAAAGTCATAAAAATGACCTAAGTTTCCATCAACGGATTATGTTGTCTTTCAGGGTATATACATCATGAAATACTACTCAACTATAAAAAAGAAGAAAATCATGTCTTTGGCAGGCAAATAGATAGAGCTGGGGACTATTCTCTTAAGTGAAATAACTCAGAAACATAAATTTAAATACTATATGTTCTCACTTAAGTGGGAGCTAAATAATATGTACATATAGAGATAAAAACTGGAATAATGGACATTGGAGACTCCACAAAGTAGGAGGGTGTGTGGAAAATAAAGAAGGAGAAATAACCTATAGGGTAAAGTGTATACTATCCAGGTAATGGTTACACTGAACACAGATGTCATCACTATGAAATATATTTATATAAGAAAATCGCACTTATACCCCCTTAATCCTGAAACTTTTTAATGCCCATTTCAAGTGTCATTTATAACAAAAGTAGCAGGGCTAAAATTTATGATGGGTTAGTCAGCGTATTCTTACTGAAGCATTCTCACACTATATTCTCTTTATTTCTAGCATCATTCAATCAGTCTGTACATACAATCGATGGTTAAGTAACTTTAGTGATGAATCAATCTTTCACTCATTTTTGAACTCCAGAACTTAGCATAATATTAAGTATTTGTTAGAGTCCAGTGCCTTTTCTGGGCTTCCATAATTTTTCTTAGATAAACTTATTATTTTCAGAAGTCTCCATAATTTGGCTACTGTAATTTTGTTAGTGGCTTGTCAGAATTATGAGAAGACACTTATGGTAACTTTCTATGTTAGAAAATCATCAAAGAAGCATGAGAGAAAATGGTTCTTTTAGGATGCAATTTCTACTGAAACTAGTTTTAATTTGAATCTACAGTGCTCCTAAGGAAAATACCTCTACTCAAACCTAACTATAAAATTTTAACAAGAATAGACACTTACCAGTCAGAGGAGTTGATTATATTATCAACGCTCTTACCATTAGTGTAATATTCTTCAGTAGATAATCCCAGCCAATATCCATGTAATCTATTTTGGGATTTTACAAATTCCTACAGGAAATACAGACGGTCTAAGAAACAGTTTCTTACTTTTGTATTTTACATTATAATGTAATTTCTTATAAATTGCTCTTTTAAGGTAACATAGTTGACATTGCACTACTATTAAATGCCATTAAAAGAAACTGAAAGAAAGTACTCCTTACTATAAAATTTCAACATTAAAAAAAATAATATCATTGCTGGTCTCACAAGAAGAGAGGCCCTACTAATCCATGAATAACCTTAATTTACAGTCATTGAAAAGTTCAGGATTCAAAAATTTGAACTGTAAACATTGTGTCCAGGGGAAAAGGAGATGGCTAATGGCCACCAACAAGAGTTAATAGAAACAGATTAGGAAAAAATGCCACACACTCAGATGTGAGTGGTTATAAAACAGAATTCAGAGCCAGTCCAGAATTTTGTAGCCAAATAACAGGTATTTTTTCTTATTCCACACTTAAAAAAGACTTTTTTTAGAGTAAGTAACTGTGAATGGGTCACCTGAGAATAATCTGATGAGGAAGAGATTATGGATTGATTCCTCTCTCTTCTAAAGTATAATCAAAATTTCTTATTGTGGGGAAGCAGAGACTTTTAGAAAATGTAATTTTAATTAAAAATATATGATTGTTATTTGAGAGACAAAAATGCTATGTAAAATAAGTGTAACATGGAAACACTATTTAGACGAGAAAAATTAAGAAAATGAATAAATCAATAAAGCTACTAGAAAACACATTTTTCCTGAGACTCAAGGACTCAGTGCAATACATCTGTTTAACACTTGGCTGTGCCACCTTCCTTCAGCTCTTCTTGTTTACACATATTTTATGCTAGCCTACTATAACTTGCCTATTTCTCTTAGTGAATTAAAAAATACAAAATGGTAGAAACAAAACAAATACTCCTATGTAGTTTTTATGGAATTAGTAACCCTCAGGAATAATCTGTGTATCCTGTTTTTAATGTTTATAAATTACATTCTGAGATTTGATTCCAGATTCTAATTTGGAAACACATATAGACCTATAAATTCTGGGTACCCTGTATCTACTCATCTACCTGTCAGCTAGTAATATTCCTCTTATACTAAGGTCCTAAGCTAAGGTTTTATCTGTTTTACCTTGCCTTTGATATCTTTAGATAAAAGTACAAAGTTTCAGTCACTTCTCACCCCAATTAAAATAAACCAGAATCATGAGTTGGTTGATTGAGGTCTTTTCTAACATGACACAACCCTCTCTATCCCATGATGGTAGAAACACCTGGGCTTTACCAATGCATTTTTATTGTTAATCTTCAACAGGCTGGCATTCCGAGCAGCACAGGCCATTTTACTCTCCTGCCATGTTTGGGAATCATCACTTAGGAAATAACAGCTGTCCTCATGCCACATCCATCTCTTTAGACAAGGCTTACATTTGTGCTCTGAAAGAAGAACATAGTTTTATTTGGGTTTTATTAATCATCTTAATAATTCTTATTATTTCCTTCCCTCTCCATGTAACATTCTCCACATTTGCTGTTTATTATTCTTTCTTTCTTTTTTTTTTTCTTTTTTGAGACAGGGTCTTGCTCTGTTCCCCAAGCTGGAGTATAGTGGCGTGATCTCAGCTCACTGCAGCCTCCATCTCCTGGATTCAAGTGACTCTTCCCTTGGCCACCCAAGTAGCTAGGATTATATGCTGTTTCTTCTTTTTACATCAAAGAGGAAGTAAGTGAATCCTGTACTCTAATTCCCCATATACCATCATAATGTGTCAGACACATAACTTGAACAAAAAAATTTCAAATTAAGCACTGGGATTCAAGTGTGTCTTCCTATATCAATCCCTCTTTGCTATTTTTTGTATTCTTTAATGAAAATAAACACAAATTACAGGAAATGTTCTGTATAGTAAGAATTAACCCCACCTATGTATATCAATCTTACCTTCTTTAATTTCTGTTCTCTGACTTGGTGAAACTTTGAGGTTTCTCCAGAGCAAAAGAAATATGTTTTAGCAACCATGACTATAGAGAAATATGGAGATATTATAAGACCAACTTCCCCTGATCGCAATGGTGACATCTCAATTTATTTTTTTCTTATGGACTTTGTTATCTATCACTGACTGAAAGTTAAGAATGCAGTCACCTATAAAGAGGTGTCACTTCCTCCCTATCTTTTATTAACCTCATTGCCCAGAATAATTATAGTGACAGATTAGAGAAACTGTCCTAACATTTTATCATGTAACTGTTATCTCCTGATAATTTGGGGGCCTATTGTTATTATTACTTTTTCTGTCTTTCTTCTAACTGCAGGGAAATGAATTCTCCATCAACCACAAGTAATTCCTTCCCCCAAATTATGACTCCCTAGGAAAAGCTTGCTAGCTAATTATAAAATGATTCTTAAGAGATTCTGTGGTTTAGTTTATTGTCCAATAAATAACTCCAAGAGAATACAGGATTATCTTTTTTTTTTCTCTATATAGCTCACAACATAATTTGGTGGCTGTTGTTTGCAGTGTGGTGGAAAGGTTCCCTGATCTTGTCAGAGCTATTCATGTTACTCATCAGTTGTAGAGAAACATTTCTCGGAAGCTCTTCATTGATATTTTGTAGTTCATTCACTTTTTCCATTTCTATCTTCAAAGTTATATAAACTTCACATTAAAAAATGACCAAAAATTGTAAACTCTCAATAGAACCATCATCCTTTATCACTTGCAGAAGTAGTATAAAGATTAAAGGATTAGGGAAAGCCATTACTCTACAGGAGTGAGGCAAAGACTCTACATTCCACATTGTAAGTCCTCCTTGTGGGCATATCACCTATCATTATTACAAATCTTCCACTCAAGGAATAAACCTTTGTTGTTAAATATTTGAAATTCTAGGTATTTTCTCTTTTAACTGAAACAGGGCTAGTACACACACACACTTCCCAAGAGTCCCAACCCAATGAGCAGGAGAAGGCACAGAAGAGTCAGAAACAAGGCTGCTGAATGCCATACACGAGAGGGAATGGGAGGTGCTGTGGAAAGCAAAATTAGCAGGGAGGTCTAAACCTGGTATACACTTTCATTTGAATTATTTACTCATTCATTCATTCATTCATTCGTTTTACTTTTATTTCCTAATATGCCTATTGGAAAGAAATGGATTTGTTAGACATTCAAAGATATTTTAAAAATATTTTGAAGAATATGTCAAGAATAAGTCAAAATCACTGATTTGTATGTAAATTGATTCTGGCATGAGAAGCTGTTAACTGGTAGGCTGATTCAAAAAACAGAGAAGCAAAAATAGAATTTATAATAGAGAATGGAGACACCAATCAACCTAGATATAGTATGCTTTGTTTTTACAAATTTGGGAAAAGTGAGTAACTGGAAATTAACAGAGAAGCCAATATGAGTAGTTGCTGCTTGAGTAGACAATTGTGGTATGTCAGGAAAAACAATTTCAGTTGTTTACATATCCCTCAGGTAATTCTGAGAGTTTAGTTGCAGAATAAACAACATGGGCTGTCTCTTTGCAATGTCTTTGGGTGTCCTCCCAGTAGCCTTTGATCTTAGTCAGTCCAGATATACACCATTTTTTATTGTAATTGTTCAAATTTTTTTCATGTTTTTTTCACAGGAAACTTTTATTGAATACTTCCTTTTTAGTGACTAGGGAAGTCAAGAATAGATCATTTCTCTATTTAAAAAAAACAGGAATCATAAACTTTATATTATGAATGAATTATTATTGTGACTATGTTATTTAAATCAGCATTATGTATATAGGTAAAGACTAGCTAGATATTTCAAGAAAATACAATTCAGGGATACCATGATAATCTTACTATACTTCTGAGCTATGTCTTACATCTCATAGTTAATGGTGCAATAATACTGTGAAATCCAGAGAGAATTACTAATAAATAGTAAAACTTAACTTCTATCAACTGGAAAATCATTACTACTTAAAGAACTACATGTTCAAGATTTTATCTAAGCTTAGAATTATAAATTCAAGTGCTATTTTTCTTAAAATTATTTTCTCATTTATATATGTACTCAATTATTCAAAAGTTATTCAAGAGTTTATTCAATGAGCTTATTCAATTATTCAAAAGTTATCTTTTCGGCACCTTCTATTTACTAGACATATCCTGGGTGCTAACAACATTAAAGTGAACGAGATGTACTAGTTCCTGTTTTCATAGATACAAATTTTAATTGTGGGAGGAAATAGACAAACAGATATATAAGTGAGAGAAGGAGAAAGGGAAAGAATGGGAGAAAAGGTCTCAAGTTGGGATATGCAGAGATTTGAGACTAAGCTGTTATGTAGAGCAGGCAATTCAAATCTTATGAACGATGGAAACAAGCATGCAAAATCAGTAGGAAGAACATTACAGATTGCAATTACATGAAGTTCAAAGACAATAATTTAAGAAAAAGGTTTCTTTTGAAAAACAGAAAATATTCACAATGGTAGAAGAATTGTAGCCAATGTGAAAAATGATGTTAAAGAACGTTTTATTTGTTTTATTTTTAAAATAACAAGGAGGAGACATTATTTACAGTCTTTTCTAGCCAGAGTAAGTTAGATTTTTTGGGAAATCACTGGTTAATCAGGAGGGCAAAATAGCTGAGTTATTTTATAAGTAAGAAATCTGTTACAATATAACATGTGAAAGAGAACAGTAGTTTGATTAACTAGCATTAGGGAATTTGATGACCCATGGATAAATTAAGTATATATTTTAAGCTAAAATCTATGGAACAAATTTATGAAATGTTCATTTAGAGAAATTTAGTAGATAAGATATGCACATTTGTAGGCAGTATCTCATAGTGATAAAGAGCAAAATACCATCTTTAGGGTTAGCATGTATATTAGTCTGTTTTCACATTGCTAATAAGACATACCCAAGACTGGACAATTTATAAGGAAAAAGAGGTTAAATGGACTCACAGTTCTACATGGCTGGGGAGGCCTCACAATCATGGTGGAAGGTGAAAGGCAAGTCTCACATGGTGGCAGACAAGAGAAGAGAGAACTTGTGCAGGGAAATTCCCCTTTATAAAACCATCGAATCTCATGACACTTATGATCACAAAAACAGCACAGGAAAGACCCCCCACCCCCACCCCACCACCTGATTCAATTACCTCCCACCGGGTCCCTCCAACAACACATGGAAATTGTGGGAGCTATAATTAAAGATGAGATTTGGGTGGGGACAGCCAAACCATATAATTCCACCCCGACCCCTCCCAAGTCTCATGTCCTCACAGTTCAAAACCAATCATGCCTTCCCAGCAGTCCTCAAAAGTTTTAACTCATTTCAGCATTAACTCAAAAGTCCACAGTCCAAAGTCATGTGAGACAAGGCAAGTCCTTTCCACCTCTAAGTCAGAAAATTCAAATGCAAGTTAGTTACTTCCTAGATACAATGAGGGTACAGGCATTGGATAAATACATTCATTCCAAATGGGAGAAATTGGCCAAAACAAAGGGGCTGCAGGACCCATACAAGTCCAAAATCCAGTGGGGCAGTCAAATCTTAAAGCTCCAAAATCATCTCCTTAGACTCCACATCTCACAAACAGATCATGCTGATGAAAGAGGTAGGCTCCCATGACATTAGGCAGCTCCACTCCTGTAGCTTTGCAGGGTACGGTCTCCCTCTTGGCTGCTTTCATGGGCTGATATTGAGTGTCTTCATCTTTTCCACATGAACAGTGCATACTGTCAATGGATCTACCATTCTGAGCTCTGGAGGACATGGTCCACTTCTCACTGCTCCACTGGGCAGTACCCCAGTTGGGACTCTTTGTGGGGCTTCTGACCCCACATTTTCTTTCTGCACTGTCCTAGCAGAGGTTCTCCATGAGCACCCTACCCCTGCAACAAACTTCTGCCTGGACATACAGGCATTTCCATACAGCCTCTGAAATCTAGACAAAGGTTCCCAAAACCCAATCCTTGACTTCTCTGCACCCACAGGGTCAACACCACATGGAAGCTCCCAAGGCTTGGGGCTTACACCCTCTGAAGCCATGGCCTGAGCTATACTTTGGCCTCTTTTAGTCATGGCTGGAGCAGCTGGGATGTAGGGCACCAAATTCCTAGACTGCACACAGCAGAGGAACCCTGGTCTCAGCCCATGAAACCATTTTTTCCTCCTAGGCCTTTGGGCCTATGATGAGAGGGGCTGCTGTGAAGACCTCTGACATGCCCTCAAGGCATTTTCTTCATTGCCTTGGTGATTGTTATTTGGCTCCTCATTACTTTAAAAATTTCTGCAGCCAGCTTGAATTTCTCCTCAGAAAATGAGATTTTCTTTTCTATTTCATTGTCAAGACACAAATTTTCTGAACTTTTATGCTCTGCTTCCCTTGCAAAACTGAATGCTTTTAACAGCACCCGAGTCACATCTTTAATGCTTCAATGCTTTGAAATTTCTTCTGTCAGATACCCTAAATCATCTCCCTCAAGTTCAAAGTTCCACAAATCTCTAGGACAGGAGCAAAATGCTTACAGTCACTTTACTAAAACATAACAAGAGTCACCTTTGCTCCAGTTCCAACAAGTTTCTCATCTCCATCTGAGACCGCCTCAGTCTTATCAGCATTTTTGTCAAAGCCATTCAACAAGTCTCTAGGAAGTGCCAAACTGTCTCACATTTTTCTGTCTTCTTCTGGGCCCTCCAAAGTATTCCAACCTCTGCCTGTTACCCAGTCACAAAGTCTGTTTCATATTTTTAAGTATCTTTACAGCAGCACCCTACTCTACTGGTATCAATTTACTATATTAGTTTATTTTCACACTACTGATAAAGATATATCCATAACTGGGTAATTTATAAGTAAGAGGTTTAATGGACTCATGGTTCCATGTAGTTGGAGAGGCCTTACAATCATGGTAGAAGGTGAAAGGCACATCTCACATGGCAGCAGAAAAAAGAAGAGAGAACCTGTGGAGGGAAACTCCTTTTTGTGCAGGAAAACTCCTCTTTTTAAAAGCATCAGGTCTCATGAGACTTATTCACTATCACAAGAACAGCATGGGAAAGACCCACCCCCGTGATTCAATTACCTTTCACTGTGTCCCTCCCACAACATGTGGGAGTTGTGGGAGTTTCAATTCAATATGAGATTTGGGTGGGGACACAGCCAAACCATATCAGCATGCTTTGGATTGAATCTTGGTTCTGCTGCTTATTACTTGTGAAACCTTGGGAAAGTTATTTAACATTTCTTTTTTTGTTTGTTTGTTTTTTTGAGACAGAGTCTTGCTGTGTTGCCAGGCACAAGGCTGGGGTGCAGTGGTGCAATCTTGGCTCACTGCAACCTCCGCCTCCTGGGTTCAAGTAATTCTCCTGCCTCAGCCTCCCAAGTAGCTGGGACTTGCCACCATGCCCAGCTAATTTTTCTATTTTCAGTAGAGATGGGGTTTCATCATGTTGGCCAGGATGGTCTCGATCTCTTGACCTTGTGATCTACCCACCTCAGCCTCCCAAAGTGCTGGGATTACAGGAGTGAGCCACCACACTGGGCCATTTAACATAAGTTAACATCTCTGTGTCTGGGTTTCAGCATTGTTAAAGAAAGGCAGAGAGAAAGATAGAAAGACTGAAAGTATCAGACACTAAATGATTTAATATTTGTAATGCAATTAGAAAAGAACTGGCACAGAAAAAACACCTGGAAATTGTATTTAAATATATACTTAAATGTGGCCTCCTATGGAAAAAAAAAAGTGAGGATGTCTGGAGAGAGGCACCATTTTAGAAGAAAAATAAATATTACTATTTTTGCCATTTTAAATTTATAATGAGCTAAGAATACCTTATGGAAATGTGAAAGAGGCACTTTATTTTCTAGTCTTGAGATCCAGGGAAAGGTCATACAGAGATATTTGGGAGTCACTCTATTTAAAGTCAAACAGCCGGATGAGGTAGCTTAGAAGAGTTATTGAGTGATGCAATGAAAGGGGACCCAGAACGAGCTTCAGAGTATTCTATCTTCTAGAGTTTGATGTAGAAGGAAGACTCAACAAAGGCTGAGGAGGGGCAGGCATGGTGACAAGAGAAACCATGAGGATGTGTCCAGAAAGGTGTGCAAAGGAAGCATTTAGAAAACTTTTAACTTTTTAATGCTGCAGGGAAGTGAAGTAGTGGAAGAAACATGTAACTATTGGGGTGAAAAAGGCAGGCCATCAATGACCTAAAGCCCAGTCTTCATGGAACCAAGCAGGCAGAAGCCAAATAGAGTTGGCTGAGAACAGAATGGGAAGTGAAGAACTGAGAGTCAGTGGCCAAAGTTAATGCTTTCAAAAGTTGAGCTGCAAAAGGAAACAAAGAAGTTAAATAATAACGGAAAGGCTTAAGTGGTCAAGCAAGGATTCTGTTTTGTTATAATTGCAGTAGTAGAGTATGTTGGTGCACTTAAAAAGAGAAAACAAAGAGGAAGAGGTAATAATGACACAGGAGAGAAAGGAAAAAAATACAGAAGTCTGTCTTTGAAAAGAACACGTGGACTGAAAATCAGAGCAAAATGAGGAGCTGTCCTTTCATAAGAAGATACTTATCATAAATACTATCTGGAAGGAAGGCAGAGTATCAGTAAGGGCATGGTAGGATAGAAATTTTAATAACAGAAATAAAAAGTGTGGGATGATGCTTTTTTCCTCACCAGAGGAAAGGAGAGAGTAACTGGGGTTGAAAACGTGTGTATTTTTCACCAGCAATATTCAACTCTGGGGCAGACTGAGTAGATATTTGGGTTTGACCAGAACTGGAGTTGTTTTTATTTATTTGTTTGATTTTTTGTTTCATTTTGTTTTGATTTGAGACAGGATCTTGCTGTATCACCCAGACTGGAATATAGTGGCCTGATCATAGCTTACTGCAGCCTCCAACTCCTGGGCTCAAGTAATCCTCTTTCCTCAGCCTCCCAAGCAGCTAAGACTATGGGTGCCTAGTTAATTTTTAAAAAACTTTTTGGACATAGGCACAGGCAAGGACTTCATGACTAAAACACCAAAGCATTGGCAACAAAAGCCAAAATAGACAAATGTGATCTACTTAAACTCCAGAGCTTCTATACAGCAAAAGAAACAATCATTAGAGTGAACCAGCAATCAACAGAATGGGAAAAAATTTTTGTAATCTACCCATCTGACAAAGGACTAACATCCAGAATCTACAAAGAACTAAAACAGATTTACAACGAAAAAACAAACAAACCCATTCAAAAGTGGGTGAAGGATATGAACAGACACTTTTTAAAAGCAGACATATATGAGGCCAACAAACATATGAAAAAATGCTCATCATCACTGGTTATTAGAGAAATACAAATCAAAACCACATTGAGATACCATCTCACGCCAGTTAGAATGGCGATCATTAAAAAATCTGGAGACAACAGATGCTGGAGAGGATATGGAGAATTAAGAACACTTTTACACTGTTGGTGAGAGTGTAAATTAGTTCAACAATTGTGGAAGACAGTGTGGTGATTCCTCAAGGACCTAGAAATAGAATTACCATTTGACCCAGCAATCCCATTACTGTGTATATATCCAAAGGATTATAAACCATTTTATTATGAAGACATAGGTTCATTGTAGCACTTTTTACAATAGCAAAGACCTGGAACCAACCCAAATGCCCATCAATGATAGACTAGACAAGGAAAATGTGGCATATATACACCATGGAATACTATGCTGCCATAAAAAACGATGAGTTCAAGGATCCCAAGATGGCTGAATAAAAGGCAGCTCCAGAAAGCAGCTCCCAGTGAGAGTGACTCAGAAGTCATGTGGTCTCAACAATTCCAAATGAGATACTAGGTTCATTTTGTGGGTCTGGTTGAACAGTGGGTATAAACCAAATAGGGCAAGTTGAGGTAATGTGGAGCACTGCCCTACCCAGAAGGAGCGTGCAACCAACCAGAGGACTGGGGAATCTCCCACTGTGGGACTTCGGTTCGGATACAGCACTCCACCTAAGCCCTTTACAACCCACAGAACAGGAGATCTTCACTGGGCTCAAAAGCCTTAGTGAGCTGCCTGAACAGTGCAGAACAGCAACTTCGGCCAGCACTGGGGCTCTCAGCATAGATCTAGGCAGAAGCACTGGCTGACACTGAGAAAGCCAAAAAGCCGGTGGAACAGAGCTGCCTGTCCCCTATCAAGAAGGGGAATGGAATGCAGGGAAACAGCCCAAATGGCAGGATGGGTCCCCCCGCCACATAGCCCAGCATTCCTCATGGGTAAATTGTGTGTGACTGCGGTTTGTACACCAAATGATTTCATCACCCAGGTAGTGAGTATAGCACCTGATAGGTAGTTTTTCAATTCCTCACCCTCCTCCCACTCTTCACTCTCAAGTAAGCTCTGATGTATGTTGTCCCTATCTTTGTGTCTGCGTGTGCTTAATATTTAGCTCCCACTTATAAGTGAGAACATGATGTATTTGGTTTCCTGTTTCTGTGTTAATTCACTTAGGATGATGGCTGCATCCATGGTGCTACAAAGGACATGATTTTGACATGTAAAGCATTGGAGGGTCATTGATTATTCTAGTTTGTATTGGTGGAAGGTCATTGTGAAAGGAATAGGAGCAGAGCTAATGATACTGTAATAATATTTATTGAGGATGTATTATATACCAGGTGCCATACCAAACATGTAAAACTCTATTTTATGTAACCTTCCAACAAATGTATGAGGAAGATACAATGATAACTTCTAGGGGTTCAAAGGATGGTATTGCTGTCCCTTATGCAGATGGAAAGGACAGGGAGAAAGTACCCTTGATGATTCTGCAGAAAAAAATCAGGCTAAGGTTGCTTTGTCCTTGGAGTTTGAGTGTCCACATTACTCTTATATCTCAAGGTCAATAGCCTTTGGAGAAGTGGGGCAATGAGAGCCAACAGTTTTGTTGTCCTCCTTTGTTTAGTGCTTTCTGTTAAAATTCCATTTTGTTTGAAGAACATTCTCTTTTGCCTCCATGACATGGGTTATGCATCATCAGCCAGCTTAGCACAGAGACCCTAGGCAATTGCAGGTGCTCTGTGGGTTACCTTTAAAGCAAATTCCCTGAATAAACAGTTCAGTAAAAAATACCAGGTGCCCATTCTCACAACCCATAAAGTCAAACCTGACTTTTATGTCCTGTGGAGAGCCATTTTTACTAGGATTGGCAGTAGCCAGAATTAGGAGGCAGGGTACATTTTTCTTAGGGCTCCCCTCTGCCTTCCTTTCTTGGAAAACTGTCAGATTTAGTTGGATTTCTCTTCCTCATCAAAACATACCTTCTCTGTGTCCATTTTTTCAGGTTCTCCCCTTTCCTCAAGAAAATGTTCATGATATATTAATTAACTGGATATCAATCCTTTAGAATGAGTTACCCTGTTAGTAATACCGTATCTCCCTGGACAACAGATGCCTTGTCATTAGAGTGATGCTAATGTGAAACGTGGAAAACAAGATCAGAGAAAATTTTCTTTTTTGGAATGCCTTCTCTCCCTTTCCCATGACCCTCTGGTCTGTTACATCAATGAAGATGGAAAAGGAGAGACAAAGTCTCTGCCTAACTGTTATCAATTGTTATTTCTCATGACTTTGCTTGTTTTTTGGCCAACACTAACTCTCCTTCAGGGTCATCTGTGTGACATACATCCCAATGGTTGGGCTCTTTCCATGGGGCACCAATGTGTTCTTTATGTGCACCACTGAGGGCCACTTTACTGCACAGCTCCCTGATGTGGCAACCTGTGCCCAGCACATTCTCTTCCATTTTCCCTTATCTACAGCCACTTGCTACTGGCTCCCCTCTTGCAGAAGGCAGGCTTCTGGGGTTGGCCATATTCCCTTGACCACCAAAATGGAGGACAGCAAGGGGGCTAGCCAGCCCCTTTCCACATTCCTGGAATCTCTCTCCTGTTTTCTCTCTTTTGCTTGGGTAATCTAAAGACAGAAAACACATCTGCCTGAGCACATGTCCAACTAGTATTCAGATTCCAGTCTCTTCTCCTTGCATTCTTCTTGTAGGCACATGCAACCAGTGGTCCTCTTTGTGCATGTCCCTCATTTAGATTCAGAATTGGTGAGGATCTCCATGGAGGAGGTGATGAAAAAGCTATGGTGTGCTCTGACCCAGTTATCACTTTCCCCCTTCCTCCAACCCCTACCCTTCTGCAGTCTTCTCTCATTGTCAGGGACAGTGGGAGAGAAATTGAAGAGAGAGGGCAGCAAAAGCAGTTCAGCTCCCTTTTAGGAAGTTCTGTGGGGAGGCGTCTGGTTCCCAAGTATATAAGCATCACACAAAAGCTAGAAATAGTAAAATAAACAATTGATGATTTGAGCAAAAAAAAAAAAAAACCTTAAAGTTCTTTATGTCAAAGTCCTACTTTAACAATGACAAACTGGAAAAATG
Source organism: Cacajao melanocephalus (assembly GCA_963573385.1). Classification (NCBI taxonomy): domain Eukaryota; kingdom Metazoa; phylum Chordata; class Mammalia; order Primates; family Pitheciidae; genus Cacajao; species Cacajao melanocephalus. Next base: position 31,074 of record CAUYLG010009647.1, read on the forward strand.
TTTGTAAAGTGTATGCCAAAGATTGTGATTCTTAGCATATAAAAAACTGTTGTAAATCCATAAGAAAAAGAGGAACATTTCAATGGAAAAATATGAACAAAGGATATCAACAGCAGGTAAGAGGAAAAAATTATAATATAAAATTGAAAATAAAAAAATACTTAATTCCTATCAATTACCAAAGAGATGAAAAATCCAATAACTTTGAAATGCATTCTTGCTTGACAAACAACAAAGTATGTAGTATGGCCAAAGGTTAAGAAACAGATACTTTCATATACTGTCAATTGATGCATAAATTGATATAACCCTTTCAGAGGATAATTTGGCAATAAATATCAATTAAAATTTTGCATCCTTTTGGGGTCTGCAATTCTATTTTTATGATAAAAGAGGAAGCAAATGAATTCGAATCTATATGAAGAAATGGCTACAAGGGTGTTGACTGTAGTACTGTTTTCTGTGAAAACTTGGAAACCACTGAAATATCCAGCAAAAGGTGATTGATTAAATAAATAATAAAATACTATGCAACTACTAAATATAATGGTGTATGAAAATACATAGTGACATGGGAAGGTATTCAAAAGTTGCTTATAAACCAGTATTATGATAATATCACATTTTATAAAACAACTTTATATATGAATATGCATTGAAGAAAGAAGGAAACAATTTACTTCAAAATGTTAACTGAGGTATTGAGGGGTGGGGAGTGAAGGGAGACAGGAGGGTGGCAATTTTTCTTCTTTCTCTTTTGTATTCTCTATACTTTCTACCATGCATATGTACTTCATTTGAGTCAAGAAAATAAGCACTATGAATTATGGAAATATTATGTTAAAAGGAATTATTGGTAGAAAAAATGATGTGAAACTATGGATGAGTTTAGTACACAAATGCATGCTACAGCATCCAGCACACTAAGAGAGATGGGTTCATATCGCAACTTGAGCCACCACAAAAACAATTTGGGCCACTTTTTATCAACTCCTTTAACGTTGCTTAATTACTTATACCAAAACTCTATTCAGTAAATCTAAGACTAGGAAGAGCCAAAATAAAATGGATGAAGAGCACACTCTGATGACCTGCTTTCTCCAATAACAAAATTTAGGGTACATGCAGTAAAACAAACAGCAGAGCATGCTGGCAATGATCTATAAATACTATTTCTTAAAATTTCACTTTTGCTAAGTTAGTGGTTTTGTTAGTCCATTTGCACTGCTATAACAAAATATCTGAGACTGGGTAATTTATAAAGAACTGAGGTTTATTTCCTCACAGTTCTGGAGGCTGGGAAGTCCAAGATCAATGCACTGACAGGTTCACTTGTCTGGTGAGGGCTGCTCTCTGCTTCCAAAATGGCACCTTGTTGCTGCAACCTCTGGAGGGGAGAAATGCTGTATCCTCCCATGACCCTCACATAGAAGGGCAAGCCAACCAAATATTGCCTCTTTTATAAAGGCTTTAATTCCATTCATGAGGAAGGAGCTCTCACTGCATAATCACCTCTTATAGACCCCACCTCTTAATACCATCACATTGGCAACACCTGAATTTTGGAGGGAACACATTCAAACCATAGCAGTGTAGCTATCCTCTTTGGCAAGTAGTCAGCATGCAGAGATTCCATGTTATCAATATGGTTGCATTCAGATGCTTTCAAATAAGCAGAGACATGGGGTGATGTCGACTTCCTGTTGTGAAACTTGAATATTTGCTTGAAAAGAAATCTATCTGGATTCTACATGGTGGTAGGCACGCCCACCCAGTGGTCACCTATAGGCTAGGGTAATGCTTTCCTTAAAAAGTGCTTCCGAGTTGGCTTCCAACACATAGTCCATCTGGGAGAATATTGATGTTGTATCTTTTCTCAAAGTCCAACTTTTCTCCTTTCCCTCCCTTGTCATCTCCTCAGCCTTATCATCCCTTCCTTTTCTTTTTTCCCCTCCCATTTCTTTTCTGCCCCCTATCATTTTTCATCTTCCACAAGTTTTCAGGCTTGCTCTCCTAGTCAGCATGTAGCACCCTGTGCCTTTACGCACAAAAGGTATATTTTAATTACCTGAGAAGACAAAAGGATGTTGAACAAAGATTAACTGCCTGGGCAGTGCAGATTAAGTAAGGAAACAAGCACATTAATTACAAAGATGAGACTGTTTTCTTTCATTTTGTTTTAACAGCCAGATAAGAGCTCACTGGGAGGTGACCAGCATCTGATGCGACAGAAAACCACTGTTTCCACCCAATGGAAATGATTTCTGATGCTCTCTGTTCCTTTTCTTTTGCAGCTTTACTCTGGTGAGTTTGTAGGACAGGTCTGAGACTGACATTATTCTTGGGGTTACCTGATGCTTTTTCTCTGGCATTTTCCACTGATGAGCCACACTCATTCTTCGAGAAGCTTTTACACAACTCTAACTTGGAAAAGTCAGAAAAAACTACCCTTTTCCTTGATCCAGCTGGTAATACCCTTGAAGGAAGCAGCTGAATGTTCCATGCTCATTAATTGCCACCAATTGAGCTACACCCTGAGGAGACTAAAACCTTTCTATGTATCTTTTAGAGTTCTCTAAAAATGAAAGGAATATCACCTATGCTAAAAAATATATATCTTTAAATTTTTTACACAGTCAAGCAGATGTTAAAGTGAGAGTAGCTCCACGCTGTGACTCTTAGTTATCATGCATTGGGATTTATAAATGAAAACACACAAAGATTCATATTTAATTGCTTCAAAAAGATCAAATATGCTCATGTGGTTTGGTGACAGATCTTTACTGCTGAGATCATAGATAACAAGTCAAGCATGAATTTTCTTTTCCATAAGTAAGCTGAAAAAGAATTCTTCAGAACCGTTTGTATCTCGCCATACACTTTGGCTGTCTCTGTTTAGCCAAAGGAGTCCATCTGAGAAAAAGTATCAAGGAACTATGGGGCCACATCTTTGGCACACAGAGTTGTCCAGTTCATCAGTAGGTTTTCTGTTGCTTTTTCTGATGATCTTGAGAGGAATGGATCATAAATAATATTTGGAGAGGAGTTTTATAAAAAGACATGAGGTGGTTTGTTCTAGGTGAGAAGAATTGTTAGTGGCCAGTGCCCATGCTTATGCCATCTAAAAAGCAGAAGTTAACCAGTTTAAAAAAAAAACAGTTTTATTAGAGTATAATTTGCATACCATAAAATTCACCTATCTGAATGGGTGAATCCTGCTTTAAAGGGTAACATGAAACATTGAAAACCTTACAGATTGTTCAGTTTGATGAAATGTGCCTTGCCTAGATAAAATCTGTTTTATTTTAGTCATCAGGTATAAGACTTGTTGGACCTATTTTCACATGATATACCTCTCCAGGCCTCAGTTTTCTTCTTCTGTAAAAGTAGGAGAGTATCTACCTAATAGGGCTATTGTAAATGTAAAGTTGAGAAGATGCATCTAAAGTACATTTAGTACAGAGCTGGGTACATGATACAAATTCAGTAAATTACTCCCCCCACTCCCTAGATGTCAGTGTTCTGTTTTTGGCTTAGCCAGAAAAAGTTAACTCATTTTGTAAAACTAATTTTCAAAGAAAGTGGTTGTGGAGATTGCAGGGAAAACCGTACACTTCTGAAATACTTTGGACAATTAGTATAGTCTTTTCTGTGTACTTTAGTTGAGGAAGGAAGAGTCGGAGCAGTGAGGTGCAGTGTGTGTCTAGAAACCGTCACCAATGCATAAGGACTGGGGTCATTCTTCTATCCCATTTGGGAGGCCCCATACATGGGCCCAGAGGAGCTGGCTCTGCCTCTGTAGAGTGACCTTGGGGCCTGTGACCAAATGGCCAGATAACCTCATAAGAGATCTAGAGTTCATCTAGCTGAGTTTTCAATTTTTGAAAAGGAGTATGGTCCTAGGAGATAAGAATTACGTGAAAAGAATCAAGTTTGAACATTTTCTGAGTTAGAGGGAAAGTGTATGCATGTATCTGATGAGCCAAACATATGCAAAATTAAATGAGGTAAATTACCTCAGTGGGGGTGACAAAATCTAATCTGGCTTGAAAATGTGACTTGCATGAGAAGAATAGGATGTGCCCATCCATTTGAAAGTTTTGAAGTTGCTGTTAGAAAGAATAAATATAGCCTGGCTAGTTCCATCAGCATCATAGTAAAACATTCAGTCATGTCCTGGCCAATCCCAAAAATTACATGGGAAGCAAATCTCCAAATTGTGTGGCATAACATAAACTTCTTTAGTGGATTAGTAGCCTCTAACTCCAGGAAAATTTAGGGTTAAGGGTAGAAGTGCTTCAGATAATCAGAATAGTAATATTATTATATTTTTGTCTTAAAGCATTAGTATATATTTAGAATTTAAAGTATTTCTAATGTTTAAAAAATTTAATCTCTTTAGAGTGTTGGGACAGCCTTTTAATTCAAATTTTAAACTATGTCATTGAGTTAATTAATTTAGATTTATGATAGTAAATTGAAATCTTGCTAAGTTTATAAGCTGATTTAGAATATTCAATATGCTTAAGTATTGTTCTGTTTATAAGCTTAATTTATTAGATTTGTAAGCATGACTTAAGTACTTGAAAGGTTTGTTTGATAATTGTAATTTTCAAAAAGGAGAAGAAATTGAATCTATAAATTTATAAATTTAGTTAAAAATGCTTAAAGACATTCATTTAAATTTTATGTGGAACCAACATTATTTAAGGGCTTTTTAAAAGGTTTTTAAAAGCTTTACTAGTTTTTACTAAGTTTTACTAGCTTTGTACATTGGACAATATTTTAAGCCTTTAAAAACTTAAATAATTAGATACTTGAATTTCTAACTTTAATAAATTGAATGTTGATTTTCAAAACACACATAGAATATTCTTCTCTAGACACCGAAACCACTCTTAAGGACATGCATACCAACATACACATACAATGTCTACAAAAAATAGGTGACTAGATGAAGATAGAGAGTGTTGACAGAAGGAGTAATTTTTCTTTTATTCCATACTGTGCGGCAGTGAGGAGGTAGGGAAAAAGTCTTCCCCATGCCCCACGCCCCCCCAGGAATAAATTAAAGATATCTGCAAATTCTTTGAAACTAGATTCGGGAGGTGGGGTTTGTGTCTCTTCCCTTAGGTCTAGGCAGGTTCTGTGACTGCCTAAACAACATTTAGTAAGGCTGATCATGCAGCTACTCAGGTCCCAGCAATGCCACTGCTGGGTGTACATCCCAGGAGAACTCACTTGTGTGTATACAAGGAGACATGCTGGAGAATGCTCATAGTTACAGAACCAACTGACAGTGGCATCCACAGCAGAATGGAGATGTAATTCATGGTATATGCATGCATTGGAATGCTCTGCATAGTGGAAAATAAATGAACTGGAGTTATATATATCAACATGGACACCTCTCACAGACAAAAAACTAAGAGAAAATAGTAAAATGTAGAATAGTGTTTCTCAACCTTTTTTTCATTATCACCTCCCAAGGAGCCTTTTTTAGACTTTTTTCTAATCCTTCCTATGAAATTTTAATAGCTATGATATATTGTATACCTCTTTATGTACTCTATGTATATCTGTGCTTTATATCTCAGAAGAGTAAGATCCACTCAACAAGAACAATTTTCACTCCCTTGGGGGCAATATTGTCCTGACTGAGTTTGCATAATGTAGAAAAATACACAAACTATGATACTATTTATGTAGCATTTAGAAGCATGCAAAGCAATAACATTTTGCTTATGGATCCATACATATATGGTAAAGACATAAAGGAGTGCATGGGAATGCTGAATACCAATTTCAGCAGAGTGGTGACTTTACAGAGGCAGAGGAGAGAGGAAAATGAAATTGTAGAAGGGTGCACTGGGGACTTCAGGTGTGTTGATGGGTACATGGGTATTGTTGATACTTCAGGTAGAGATTCCAGAGGGTGGGGCTGCAGACCCCCTGTTTCACACATACTGGTTTTTAACTAGCTTTCCTCTCTCTGAAAATTTCCTCTGACCTTACAAGAAAGAAAGTTTTTTTCTTTTTCAAGAAACAAAATTAGTTGAGTGGACTTTAGTCACAAAATAATGTGATAAGTACAATCAATAGTCACTGGTGTATTCTTAGAAATTTGACTGGATATGGCATAATATTAACTAACGTGAGGTAGTTTGTCACAAATGGAAACTGCCCTTTCCCCCAAAATAAATCAGCAGATGTATGTGTACTGTTGCAATCACTGCTGTGTGTGGGGAGGGCCAGGAATCAGCTGGCGTATATAATCTTAATAGAAATTTGGGATAAGATAGCAATTTATCTCATAATAAAGCAAACCCCACAGGTTTGCAGCATGGAACGTGCACTACAGATCCTGTAATTTCCCTCCCTCCCTCCCTCTTTCCCTCCTTCCCTCCCTCCTTCTCTTCCTTCCTTTCTTCCTTCCTTCCTTCTTTTCTCTTTCTTTTCTCTTTCTTTCCTTTCTTTTCCTTCCTTCCTTCCCTCCCTTCCTCCCTCCCTCCCTCCTTCCTTCCTTCCTTCCTTCCTTCCTTCCTTCCTTCCTTCCTTCCTTTTTTAAAATGGAGTTGCTCTGTTGCCCAGGCTGTATGCAGTGGCATCATCTCGGCTTGGCATCCTTTGCCACTTGGGTTCAAGCGATTCCCCTGCCTCAGCCTCCTGAGTAGCTGGGACTACAGGTACATGTCATCATGCCCAGCTAATTCTTTTGTATTTTAGTAGAGACAGGGTTTCACCATGTTGGCCAGGATGATCTCGATCTCCTGACCTTGTGATCTGCCTACCTCTGCCTCCCAAAGTGCTGGGCTTACAGGTGTGAGTCACTGCACCCGGCCCAGGGACTGTAATTTCTTAATAAGATTCATGGAGTAGCTTTCATAAAATATGCATTTGTATGTTTTATTTTTCCTTTACAACATGAGACTAAAAATACATATGCAACATTACCCTTGGAATGAACACTTCACAGATTCATAATTCAGTATTTTTGTATGTAGTGGTGATTTAAAATGAACTAATTTGAAATATACTGGTTGCCTCCATGACCCCATGGCTCTATCATGATTTAATCTGAAGATGAACTCCACGCAATTCATAAAAACACAAAAGTTTTGGCTCATTTTGTTACATTAGGTATTTTAGGCTTTGACTCACCAAAATACTTTTTACATATTCTTTATAAGTATACTTACACATTTTATGTGTATATAATATAAATAGAAATATATATGTATCAATTTCGGTAGCATTTATCTTAATAATAAGACCAAGCAGAAACAGTTTTGGTTTGTGCACATCAAACATATCAGATTTTACGTGTTTTATTCTATTGTGCAATAAAGAAATGCATCATAACATAATATAATTTTTTTTGAAAGTTATATACTTCAGTATGCAACCACATAAGAGGCTTCCTTTCCCATAACAATTATTAGGAAAGAAACTGAGTTTGACTACATGTAGCTCTCATAGCTTATTTGCAGATGAATCACAGCTCTTGTAATTCTGCAAAGGATAAGAAAGGAAGCTAGGGCAGTTTGCAAGCTTCTGGGTGATGGAGGACATAAGCAAAGTACCAAAAGGCAAATTGTGTCAGCATTGCTCATGGCAGGACAAAATTCTGTTAATACACAATGTGGAGTTCTCTGGAATGGAGAATATACATTAGAGACAAGCCCAGTGTGGAGTCTCATGCTTCCTTCTTGAACCCAAACCCTTGTACTTGCCTGTTGAAACAGTGGTGTCTACAGGGCAATCTTTATGCCCACTAACGCAGACTACTTCAGAGCATGCAGGCCTGCCCCCATCACAGAGTGGCTGGTTGAGAAGAAAGGAGTGGAGGGTTGCCCCTTCACAGAGAAGTCCTGTCTAGCAGGACCCATCCCATGAGTGAGAGATATGAAGATGGAAGTATCTCTTCTGAAATGCCAGCTGAGCTCATAAAGGACAAAGAAAGTACTTGACTGGATTCTGGCCTTTGGGGTAACATAACCCTATTGATTAAGAAAAATATCACTCTATGAATGTCCTAGACTTTAATTGGGGTTTTCATGCCTTTTGTTAGAAGGACAGATTGAAGATGTACTCATTAACTCTTAGCCATTAGGTAAAAAGTCTGGAAGTCGCTTCTTGTAAGGTGGGGTATTGATGCAGAGGAATGGCATAAACATTTTTCTTCCACCCTGCCTTGGATACAGTAGTCACAACCAGAAGGGCATCCACTGGTTTGGGGTCTCTGAAATATGTCATTCATAAAATGTAGTGGCAAAGGTTAGAAGTTAACATTTCTTGAATGTCTACTCCATTCTAATAATTCTATATAACCATCTGATTTCATTATTATAATTTAATGCTTACATGAATTAAGTGCAGTTACATCTCACACAGAGGTTTGGGTCTAAAATTAGGAAGCCCATGGTAAAAATTATCCTTGAAAATCACTCAAGAAAAGTGCCACACTGGCAAGAGGTTTCCTTTCTCTTACTAAGCATAACATAGCCATATTTTTCTACAGCCTTGGAAAAGAATTCTAATTTTTGCTTTTCAGATGAACATGAGATAAAAGACTTGTCTGTTTAGGGACTCTATTATATGTAAAAATATGTATCTTTAAAAACTAGATTTATGTTTAGCCAGTGAGATGGTTACACTATAAGAATCAGTAAAAATAAGGGCCAAATGAGGGTGCAGCCACACATTGATGTCTCTTATCTCATACTCACACCTGGCCATGCACTTACTGAGTGAAAAGGGGGCAGAATGCTATTTCCTTCTTTCTAATTTTTTTGGGGCCAAATTCATATAATTGAATTTATTGAATTGTGCCTAAGATGTGACTGGATTATAACAGTGTATTATTTTATTTTATTTTTTTTAATTGTATTTTATGTTTTGGGGTACATGTGAAGAACATGCAAGATTGTTGCATAGGTACACACGTGGCAGTGTGATTTGCTGCTTTCCTCCCCTTCACCTATATCTGGCTTTTCTTCCCATGCTATCTCTCC